>CM040397.1:102686816-102926816 GCA_022702515.1 Ilyophis sp. 1 JC-2022 | reverse complement strand
CACATACGCACACACACACAGTCACACACACACACACACACACACACACACACACACACACACACACACACACACACACACACACACACACACACACACACACACACACACACACACACACACACACACACACACACACACACACACACACACACACACACACACACACACACACACACACAGACACACAGACACATATACACACACACACGCAGTCGCACACACACACAGTCCCACACACACACACACACACACACACACACAGACAGACACACACAGACACATATACACACACACACGCAGTCGCACACACACACACACACACACACACACACACACACACACAGACACACATACAAACACACGCAGCCGCACACACACGCAGCCGCACACACACACATACACATGCACACACACACACACACACACACACACACACACACACACACACACACACACACACACACACACTCCCCGTGCTCTTTCTCTTTCTGTCTTGTAAAAGGCAGGGTCATGGGTGTCGTGTGAGGGCTGACAGACCTGTGGTCTCCCTGGAGACCAGAAGGACCCTGACAGACAGTGACAAGCCCCTTGTGTGACTGGCCCCTTCGAGGCCCCTAACGCTGCCGTAAGCAGAGGGGTCACAGAGAGCAATCGGCCCCGAAGGACCACACACTGATCCACCAGGCTCATTTAACCCTTGGCTGTCCCGTTAGGCCTGTAGTCTTATTCCGATACACATGCTTGTGCAAATAAATGGACTCATGCTACCCTGGGATGTTTGTTTATGCCGTTTCATCCATACATTCCACACATATTCATGTGCATAACTCCCAGACTGTCCTCGTCCAAGTGTGTTCATGCGTTCCATCATCACACCTGATTACTGATTATCCAGCTTCATCTTCTTAAATTCTGATTGGTTCTTCTTGTTAATTAGCTTAGTCTACTTCTGTTGGATTCCTCCATTTCCTGTGTTCTGGTTTGACACTTATTCATTAGTTTTTTTTTTCTACGCTACTTTGGGATGATGCAATATGGCCTAATACATCCGCCCAAATTTCACAGAAATCACTGCAAATGAATGCTGGGAGAACGAAGACTAAACCAGAAGCACTTATTTTAGAGAGATTCATAGGGTTTTAAAAAATATATGAACAAATGGTGAAACAAAAAAACTCATCAAAATGTAAAAATAACTAAATCAGCGATTCAATGAATTTGCATATGGATTTACAGAGGGACTTACCACCAATAGGGACAGAGGGATGAACCACCAATAGGGACAGAGGGATGAACCACCAATAGGGACAGAGGGATGAACCACCAATAGGGACAGAGGGATGAACCCCACGTCCATTTCTGTTATGGCTTTAGCTGCCTGGATGACCTCCATGGTAACACCTGGGTATTGTGTAAGCATGTCCCTGGTGTAATCACTAACTGTGAAGCAGGACATGGTGTCTGGCAGTAGGCATGTTACGACTGGCAGGGGAAATCAGGTGCATATGTGGCCTCTTCCCTTTCAGTGCTCTCACCAATCTAACCTCCAGTCTACCAGTCTTCTCATCTCTGCTACTGCTGGGGTGTTACCTGGATTACTGCCCTATGTGCCCCCGCCCAGGGGTGTGTGTGTGTGTGTGTGTGTGTGTGTGTGTGTGTGTGTGTGTGTGTGTGTGTGTGTGTGTGTGTGTGTGTGTGTGTGTGCTTGCGCGTGTGTGCCTCATTGTAAATGGATGGGCAATTCCACTCACAAACCATACATGTACAATATCTGTGTACATTTCAAGCACATCAATAAAACTGTATGCTCAAAGCTCTCTGTCTCAGCAAAAGCAGCTGCATTGTCTGTATTTAAGATTACTCTGTGAGAGAAATCTTTAGGCATATAGCCACACACATAGACTTGCACAAGCACACACACACACACACTCCTACTCACACCACAATATGCTCAACGACAATTGGCATGTCACATATGTGCATGTATGTACAGTATGTACACAAACATACATGTCACGTATGTACATGTATGTACAGTATGTACACACACTATGCTCAGTCACACAGTCTTATCAAATAAAGATGATTCTCACAATGAGGTAAACAATACAAACAGTGAACAGAGGCTGATGATTAATGACAGGCCATGAAGTTAAAAGTTTTTCTTCTCTTCTGGCTCAGTAGACAGACAGGGCTTTGCCTTGTTCTCCCAGGAAGAGAACAGAGCGCTGAAAACGGTTTTCCAGCGAGAAAAGGACTTAGATATAAGGACTCCTGAACCTATGGGAGACTTTCGGGACGGGGGGTCACACGCAATGAACGTTTGAGCGAAGCGGCGGGCCGCAGAACTAATAAAACAGAGGACTGGGCGGACGGCGCAAAAACAGAAACCGCTGCATTTAGAGCTACAGGCACAATCTGAAGAGATGCACGTACAAGAATAACCTGCCAGAGCCGCTTAGAAATACAATAGCATGTACCAGCTGGTGATTTATAGCCACGTACAACAGACCCTAGGGTGCTTGGTTTCAATTGATTAGGACTACCAGAGCCTCGGATTGGAAATTGAAGTGGTTAGGCGATGAGCGAATAGAATTTGATGTTAAGACCAGCTGCGTTTGGGCCCGATAACAGGGCCGTATTTAAGCAGGAAAAGCCTTTCAACGAGTAACCTCACAACTCTGTAATATGACAGTGCAGGAGAGAGCTTCTGCAATGCATGCTGGGATAGCCAACCTGGTAATGAAGGGCTGTTGTATGAGCACATATGTCTGACAGCTCAATCCAAATCTGCACATGTCAAAATCCATATTGCCCTATTCTAATTCGCCAAGGTTCGACAGTGAACAGAAATTATCAATTTGCATATGTCAGTTAATATTTTAAATGGCCTTTACATGTGTTTTTGTACATGTTTAAAGTCCACAGGAGGCTTTTGCACATTTTATGTTTTTACATCTGTAGTTTGGCTAGATTAAACTGCACCATGGGATATGATGGTCTTGTTTAAAAGCATTTCAACGTTGCAGGTGGCAGACAAACCATAAGGGTTAAGAGAGTCTTAGCAGTATTTACCACTAGTTGAAAGCTCACAGTACATATATTTCATCACTTTTGGCAAAAAATTGATACACTTGTGACCAAAACGCAAAGTTCACCCTCAGGAACTTTAAATACAGCTCTTCTCTCCATTACAGTATGACTCACCTGTTACTCCAGAGGTGTTTCACTAGCCGCTAATGCATATTCATATTCTGCCTCTCTTTGTGTACAATTTGTGAATTCAAAAAGCACAACACAATGAGTCACTTCTGGGGTACTCTTGTTTTGCAAACGTTGTGTGCAGAAAAGAAAAAAAAGAATGTAAACAAGATTGCATCTGTTATACGTTTGAGCAATTTGGAGTCCACTTTATCTGGTTACCTAGCAACTGCACGGATACCGTAGATAAAGTTTTGATTTGCATTGCCCCCTGTTTACTCATATTTATCAATAATTATATTTTTTGAGATATATGCATTTAACTATACTGTATATATATATACAGTGAGCACCATAATTCATTGGATAGTGACACATTCTTTGTTATTTTGGTTCTGTCCTCTAGCAATTTGAGTTTGAAAGGATAGAATGACAATGATTATATTTGACAGTTTAACATAATGTAGAATAAAGTAATATTTTTTTAAATATTTGGTCACATATTCTTTGCATGCCATGACCTGATGTCTGTGACCCAACAATATCAAAAGACTCTTGATATCTTATGTTCTGGTACTCTTACAAACTTCTCTGCATTTGAATGGATCTCTATGGGAATTGGGATGTGGGACTAGATTTAGCTGTAAATTACACTGGTACAGTATGGAACACATGGTTGGCTAAATGGCTGTAAGTCATCAAGGGTCTGAGGTATCATCCGAGCCTTAAACCATCACTCTGCTGCCAGATATGCAGTAGATATGGATGGATCACTTTAAGGGTTGTTTCTTCTGACAAATTTTCCTATTGAACTTTTAAGAAACCCAGTTATCCAAGTTATCCATCCATATCTACTGCATATTTGGAAACAGAGTGATGCTTTAAGGCTTGTTTGATACGTCAGACCCTTGATGACTTACAGCCATGTGTTCCATACTGTTCCATACTGTTCCAGTGTAATTTACAGCTAAATCTAGTCCCACCCCCCAATTCCCACAGAGATCCATTCAAATGCAGAGAGGTTATACATAGTATCTTTTGATATTGTTGGGTTACAGGTTATCAGGAATCATGGCATGCAAAGGATGTGTGACCAAATATAAAAAATGATTACTTTATTCTACATTATTTTAAACTGTCCAATATTTATTGATGCCCGAAAATGGGGGGCTGGCAATGTACAAAAGGTTCTATAATTTCTGGATGAAAATACCATCAAATTAAAGCTGACAGTTTGCACGTCAACCTCCTTTCAAACTCAAAGTGCTGGAGTACAAAACCAAAATAATTAAAAATGTGTCACTGTCCAATGAATTATGGTGCTCACTGTATATAAAAACCTTTTTCAGTTCAGTTACAAATACAGATTCATAGAATAAACTATGCCTGAGATACAGTACAAATCAAATGAAAGAATTAGAGTTTTACAAGCATTTCCTCCCTTCCATAAAAAAAAAAAGTGCATGGTTGACAATCCAGTACATTGAGTTCAACCCAGTGATCCACAATAATGTGTATTAGTCCTGTGATTATCACCAAGGCTCTTGTTGCGATGTAATTGTATTTTTTCCCCCACTAAATAATCTTCCTAGGCTATTATGGTCATTTAAATAATAGATTAGGGAATTATCACATAATACAGGACAATGCATACACAAAAGTGTCTGGTATTGTAATGAAATCTTG
This sequence comes from Ilyophis sp. 1 JC-2022, assembly GCA_022702515.1. Classification (NCBI taxonomy): domain Eukaryota; kingdom Metazoa; phylum Chordata; class Actinopteri; order Anguilliformes; family Synaphobranchidae; genus Ilyophis; species Ilyophis sp. 1 JC-2022. The sequence continues at coordinate 102,921,926 of CM040397.1, read as the reverse complement.
GTTTAAGTCCCCCCCCCCCCCCCACACACACCCTTAAAGAAGCAAGTAATGACCACACTAAAGTACCACACTGTTTTTACAACTGCTTTGATAGCCCCCATCCCTGTCTGAGCCTACTGTGTGAAGAAGGGGGAGACTACAGTATCGATGTGAGTGTGGGGAGGGGGTGGGACGTTTGGGGCGTGGGGGGGGATGTCACCCTCTCCATTGTAGGTAAATTAAGCCAGCGCGGGGCGAGAGACATGGGTAGATAATACAGTGAGAGAGGTCCGAGCAGAGGGGGATGTCACTCTCTCCATTGTAGGTAAATTAAGGCAGCGCGGGGCGAGAGACATGGGTAGATAATACAGTGAGAGAGGTCCGAGCAGAGGGGGATGTCACTCTCTCCATTGTAGGTAAATTAAGCCAGCGCGGGGCGAGAGACATGGGTAGATAATACAGTGAGAGAGGTCCGAGCAGAGGGGGATGTCACTCTCTCCATTGTAGGTAAATTAAGCCAGCGCGGGGCGAGAGACATGGGTAGATAATACAGTGAGAGAGGTCCGAGCAGAGGGGGAAGTCACTCTCTCCATTGTAGGTAAATGAAGGCAGCGCGGGGCGAGAGACATGGGTAGATAATACAGTGAGAGAGGTCCGGGAGCAGGCCGGCGATGCCCCTGGAGGGCCTGTGTTGCGCTGGCCTGCGGATCGATACTTTATTAACCTGAAAGATACTCTGCCGGGAGTGGGCTAATCTAGCGCTCTGTCACCCAGATGTGAAGAGGATGCTTCCTCACCCGTCCCTTCATACTCTCATACGCTTTCTGTAGTTTAATCCCGAGCGCCAGGCCCCTGCCGGCGCAGTCTTTAAGGGCTACCGCCGCCACTTCAGACAGATAAATAATGGCGCCCTCCATTGTTTAAAGGGAGTCTTCCATCATGTTCACTTCTTCCATTTTATGAAATGAAGTAGTTTCTGAAGGCAAGGTTTGATAACTTTAACATGACATAATCCAAATCTCCCTGAATGTGAAGTGAAGGAAAAGATGGAGAATGAACACAATAAAGTGTTGTTAATAGGTTTAGCCGAGTCAAAATGTGTGTGTGTGCGTGTGTGCGTGCATCTGTGTGACTTTATCTGTGTGTGTGTGCATGTGTGTGTGTGTATTTATCTGTGTGACTTTATCTGTGTGAGTGTGTTTTTATCTGTGTGTGTGTGTGTGTGTGTGTTTGTATCTGTGTGTGTGTGTGTGTGTGTGTGTGTGTGTTTATCTGTGTGTGTTTGAGCATGTGTAGCTTTGCTCTATTCCAAGGAAATGTGTGTAATCATTCACAATATTTAGAAGATCCCCAACCATCTCTACTGACTGACTCCTTTTTATGCCTAAAATAGTTTGTGGGTGCTGGAGAAAAGAGACCAGTGGAGCTGGAGCTCATTTTGGCTTCATTGTGTGCATCTCCCCAGTGAAATGACTCGAGCGTAATCACATTTAATGGAGTCGCCTCACGCTTATGTGATATAGGGCTGATTCCATATCCCTGATTTAAAGTGCAGCACTCAAGTGTCGTAGCTCAGCGGCAGCCACATCTATCTGTCTATTAACGGGAGAAAATAGCGCTCAAGTGCGGATCTGGCAGCCGCGGCGGACGCACAGCGCGCACAGAATGCAGGGAGAAGTACCTGCACAATGGGCTTATGTTTGTGTGCTTGACGAGAAGGCCGCAACAGAGCAGGAACACTTCACACAACTTCGTAATTCAAAAGTCTCTTCTTAAATGGAAGAAAGATAAGTGCACAGGCAATAAAACCTGCGGGTTTCCAAAGGAGACAAGAGTTCAGAATCTACTGAGTAGGGTTGGAGATTTTAATTTATTTTTAAAAAATTTGATCAGTAAGAAACTGTCACATGTCAAGACAGTCATCAGTGTGATCCTAGGCTTTGATAAACGTGTACACAGCAAAAATCATGGTGCACACTAAATGTACACCAGCAGTGTTAGATTTACACTTGGATTTTTGCTGTTTGTGCTTGTGGCAAAGTCCAGTTACACTGTACCTGAAAATAATGTACCTCTCTCTATCTCTCTCTCTCTCTCTCTCTCTCTCGCTCGGCAGGACTCCCCTCATAGCAGCTGGTGTGATTGGGGGGCTGTTTGTGGTGGTCATCGTAGCGCTGGGCGTGGCCGTCTACCTCCGCCGAAAGAGCATTAAAAAGAAGAGAGCCTTGCGCCGCTTCCTGGAGACTGAGGTGAGCCGCGTGCCTGAGGGGGTGGAAGTAAAATTCTCATTTCAAATTCTAATTCTAATTCAAAGTGCTTTATTGGCATGACAGAATTTGCATTTGTAAACATGGAACATCAGATAGCAAATAGAGTAATAACAGAATGATATGATAGTATATATATATACACATAAACAGTAATGATAATAACATACTAGGCAGTACCTGTGTGTATTTATCTTTGCACAGTGCTATTTAAAAACATCTCTCACACAGCACTTTCCAGGCAGAAAAATTCAGCCGAAAAAAGTTTTATTCCCCAGTCCCCCTAAAGGCGATCAATGTAAACTCTGGGAAATGTAGTCAGGAAGAGGTCAGTAAACACAACCATATTAGAGACTGAGCAGCAGGATTTCAGGGTGTTTTTGCAACAACATTAATAAAAATTAATAAAAAGCTGATGTTGTTCATACGCGCAAGAATGTTTCTCATGTGGCTTGCTTTTTTAATAATGCTTCCATTAATGTGTACAAAAAGTGTTGTACGGTATATTTTTTTAATTATTTGAATAATTACATTTTTGGAAACATCCCAAGCTTGAACCCATTAGCCTCTAAGGAAAATGTTCTATACTTAGTTACAAGTATATAACCTATATATGCTGTCGTTGTATGATTTCAACAATGTTAGATTACCGTGTGGAATGCACTTTTGTAAGTCACTTTGGCTGAATGATTATTTAATGTAAGCTGTAAATTAAATGCAGTTGGTTAGTTCATTCAAGCGTTCGATTGGCTAATGCTCTACCACAGCTCCGCCCACGTCCTCCTACAGAAAAACATGAAAGAAGACAAGTCCATTACAATGGCCAGAGTTTATTAGCGCCCCGAACAGACTGAAGGATTAATTAAAACAGGACTTAATGAGATCATAAAACAGCACTTGAGTACCGAGTGAATGAAGAGCATTCATAAAGCAGCTTTTTGTTTGCTACATTCTGGCTTTAATGTTAAATGTCTTTTCGGGCTAAACTTTGTATTGCGGTGTGGAGGAGGGGCATGTTTTAAAATGGGGAGTGAACAGGCTGCATTATTCTGCCAGTAGCTGAAGAAGTAACAGTACTGGCTTATGTTGCTATGCTACTGTTGCTATGCTACGGATTTGTATTGTTGTTCTTTTTTAAAAATGTATTTTACAAATAAACCTGGTGACTTGAGTGAACAACACCACTGGGAGAAACTGAGGAGAAGAGGTGGCCGCGTTGCCATTTTATGAACTTCATTTCCAGGCGCGCATTTCTGCCGCATTGCATTACAATGCGTAAATCACAACCAGGGACGTCCTACGTCACTTGCAACGTGGAGGAGGAGCCATCTGTGGACTGTATGAAATTGTAGTTTCTGTTGACGCCACACAGTACTATACCTCTCTATTATTACTCAATTATATAATATCATGTGAAATGCAGAATAGTGCTGCATTAAACTGATATATTGCTACTTAGTAATTATTTCAAAGCATTTAATGGTGTAGCATTATTGAAAAGTTTCTTGTCTTCCTTGCTGAAGTTGAGTTGGCAGTAGCTAGCGAGCAGCAGCACTGACCTGCACAATGTGTTTAGTATTCAGCAGGAGGAACAGCGGCTCATTGCAGGGAAGAGGCCATGTTTGCCTTCCTGTCTATCCACTGTGCTGAATGAGAAACACTGCCTGTCACTGTTTATCTGGATAATCCGCAGGCTTTGCATCAAGAAGTATTGACAGCTGTCAGTTAGGCCTGCTCTTCTCCTCGGTAGATAATTTATTTTTTTGTCCTTAAAGTAAAAAAATGAACTGAAAACCTTCAACTCTTCTAAGTGCCAGACATCCAGACCAATTAGCTTAGCGTTCTGCTGAATGCATTTATTTACCCCTGTACCCAGAAAGAATGCTAAAAAATATTTTGGGAGGAGAAGAGTGTTTTAGAAAAATTGGCAGGGTTGGACGATGATGTCATCAGCTGCTTTGCGGTGATTGGCTGGGATAAAGAGTGCGGCCGTTACACCCCACCCCATGAAGATAGCTTAGAAAGGTGTAAGAAGAGCAACTCGGTGTGCAGTAGACTTTTTGAGAGAACAAAAAAACTGTGTGTGTGTTTGTGTGTGTGTGTGCATGTGTGAGAGAGAGAAAGAAAGAGATAGGGAGAGAGAGAAAGGGGGAGACACTGAAACATTAAAGCCTTATTTAATGCCGCCTGTTGAAATAAATAACTTTGATGTATCCCCTGCCTCTGTCACCCAGTCAGATTTACACAGACTGTATATGTTGATAGCCTTTTCAATCCTCAATCCTCTATCATTGTGGCTGCAGAGTTGTGGATCTTTCATATTCAAATTCATATTCAAATGAGTTACTGTACATTGTACTGTACTTACTGACTGGAGGAAATATAATGACAATAGAAAACATGGCATCAACAACATCGACTACTGCATCAAATAATATTTTACTTTTCATTAGCAGTACTTAGTACTTAGCTATGATAGTATTGAGTCGTATTGAGAGTTGGGCCTTTTGAGTTAGTGGGAAAAGGCTACCCCTATTTGATTATTATGATTATTATTTATTTATTTATTTATTTATTTATATGTGACAATGGTCAAAAGAGACTGGATGGTGAAATATTTCAACGTTCTCTCTCTCCCCCTATCACTCTCTTTGTGTCCCCCTCCCTGGTTCTGTCGTTCTCTGGGGATCACTTGATGAAAATACAATCAATCAGGCTGTAGGTGTAGCCTTGGCCAGGATAACAGAATTAAGTGGCTAAATGCAATTGACAGTCAGGTCTGTGCTTTGAACAGCCGTGGGTGGGGAATGTTGGGGTGGGGGTGTGTGGGGGTGTGTGGGGTGGGGGGGTGCAGAATAAGTGCCTTTTCTCCAGCCTGACACTGTGAGACCCCCTCCTCCCCGCTCACTAGACCCCTGGACCCTGCTTTCCTGTACAAGCGTGGTAATGCGTTTGGAATTACTGCAGCCCCGCCCCTGTGGATGTGAACTGTGCCCCTCCTCCTCCAGCAATCAGATGAGTGTCTGAGTGTGAGAGAGAGAGAGAGAGAGAGAGAGAGAGAGAAGCTCTGAATGATCTGCATTATCACAGGCATAGGGACAGACACACTGCTTATCCACACACACGCACACACACACACACACACACACACACACACACACACAAACTGTGAGAGAGAGAGAGACAGAGGTTCTGTATGAGCTGCATAAACACAAGCTCACACATAGGGACAGACACATTGCTTATCCACACAAACACACACACAAACACACACACACACACACACACACACACAAACACACACACGCAGTTTGTCAACTGCATAAACTTGTATCTTCCTCACTGACTTTCAGAGTTCTACAGAGTTACACATTGTCCCCTCCTCTATGCACCACTAATATACATCATTTAAACTGGTGTGGCAAAGTACTGCTTTATTTGTTTTTCAACATTTATTTAGTTATTTATTTTTATACAGCAAATTATCAGCCTTTAGACTGATATTTGAGCAAATTAACGGCATACATACTATACAAATAAGACTGCAGCACATGCTAACTTAATCTCATTTTAACTCACTGCTATCAGTGAGTAGATGCATCTGCACTGCTTTAATGACATCTGCATCTTGCATTGTTTGCACAATCCTTCTCAAGTACATAATGTTGAGAGTGTGCAATCGATAAGCGGCAGGCTCGCTTCAGTGGCTCAGCCATTAGAGTTTATACTACAGACAGCAGAGTGTACTGTGCACTGGGAGTCTGGTCGCTGGAGCTGGATAGCGCCTGTATCCAGAGCTAAGAATATATGCGCTGGCAGTCTGTATCGGATCTGCTGTCCACTGAGGCAGAGCCGGTTTCAGCACCACGGGTTCGAGTGCGGCATCGGACAGCTCCCGGATTTCAGCACCAGCGTGTGCGGACAGCTCCCCGGTCAAGCGGAGGCCGTTTTGTACTCTCGCTCTCTCTCTCTCTCTCGCTCTCTCGCTCTCTCGCTCTCTCTCCCCTCCCGGACTGATTTAGAATTCCATTTAAATGAAGGAGCGCTTGTGCGTTTTAATCCAGCGGCCGTGTCGGCCCGTAATGGAGCTGAGCGGGGCTGAGAGAGCCGGGCCTGATTTACCCACCATGTTATCCAGCACTTCAGCCTAATAAAACAACAAGGGCCTGTGCTGCTCTTTATCTGCACTGATTACCCTCTTTCACTCTCTTTCTCTCGCTCTCTCTCTCTCTCTCTCTCTGGCTAACATCTTCTTTTTCTCTTCTCTTTTATTTTTCTTTTTCTGTCCTTTTTTATCTCTTTCTTTTTTCTCACGAGGACAGTTTTTCATGTGCTCTGCCTTTTCTTCAGCTCTGCTAACATTGCAACACATTTAAACACATTCTGGGCTGCAGGTTTCAAACTAAGTTGAAGTGCTGAACTTACATTGTTTCTGTGATTCTTTGGCTAAGACACACCCTGGTCACTCTATGATGGTATATACAGAGGTATATCTGATGAATGCTCGCTCACCCTAACCGGAACAAGACTTTAGATAGAGGGATAGATGGGGATAGTCATGACAAGCATGAAACATGTTTATTATTCAGTCAGGATAATATAATTTAGTGTTACGATCATGATACATAAAGAGAAACAGTCCCACTCCACTGTCTTGAAATCTTACATTACATGGGAGCGCAATCCTGTTGTACGGAATTCTGTATGAATCATGTACGGAACAACAGCAGTGAATACATATTTGTATGAAAATTTAACTGTATAAAAACTAAACAAATGTTTAACTGACATACAGATTGACCGAGTGAGGGTCATTCTTTTGTCCTGGTGAGGGTTGATTGGTCATTGCTGCTTGGTCATTCCTCTGTCCCGTGAGGGTTGATTGGTCCTCGCTGATTGGTCATTCCTCTGTCCCGTGAGGGTTGATTGGTCCTCGCTGATTGGTCATTCCTCCATCCCACAGTTGGTGGAACCCCTGACCCCAAGCGGCACGGCTCCTAACCAGGCCCAGCTGCGCATTCTGAAGGAGACGGAGCTGAAGAGGGTGAAGATCCTTGGGTCTGGGGCCTTTGGTACTGTCTACAAGGTATCTGCTTTCCATCAATACCACTCCAGCACTCGTCTCCACGTCAAACTCTCTCTCTAATGCTTCCGGAAAGGGAAGTTACTGTTTGGAGATGAGTTCCTGCAATCTGATTGGTTCTAGCAAATCGTAATCAGCATCAGTGGTTCACCCTGCGTGAATTGTTACATCCAATTAGAGACTTATCCACACAGGATAGTGATTTAAGAAATAACTGAAAAGTGTTTGTTTAGCGAATTACATCCCTGGACCTAAATCACATCAGTGTGAGCCATAAACACACCTAAAACAGACATTGTGTTAAAAAAGGCAAATCTGATCCAAGGTCAGTGTATTTGAGGCTTAATCTTTTCTACACCAGTGTTAAACCTGACAAAGACGGGCCTACACCACAAAGGCTAAAAACACTAGCACTCCAGCTAACAAATAATGTCCTCAGAGAGAGCCTCGGACATTATTCCACCAAGGGTGCAGCAGCATTGTGCTCTGAGAAACTCTGAAACAGGAAGGATGAGCAGCCACAGAACTGAGGGAGTCTGTCTTGTGTTAAAGTGAGCAGTGGAGCCGACAGAGGAAGAGCTTTTTATTGTAAAACTTCTCTTTTTTTCTGAGAATGAGAGCTTTTATGCTGTCGGTGATTGTCCATGCATATGAATGGAGACAAAACCCTAACAAGAATCTCAAAATGGCCGCTCTCCTTTCCAAGGACATAGTGCATCGTGTGTGACACTGCTTCCTAGGTAACTCAGCCAGTATTGTTAGCTGACCTTGTATTAACTCTATTTACTTTGGCCCTCCTGAGGCAATTTCTACCTGGTTTCTACTAGTTTTATTTAAATATCTAAAAAAATATTCCCTGCACATCCATGGTTTAAAGTTCGAACTGAAGAAAAAGCTGTATCATTCAGAAATTTGAAACAGAATACATTTATTTCAGAATAGTCACATACAGTATATATATAATAACCATAACATACGTCGCCTAATGTATTTTAATACGTAAAAAAAAAACATACAAAAGTGCGCATGTATTTACACAACAACAGCCCTAAATGCGATGGGTGGTCGCTGTACGGGACTTTGGCAAAATGTAACAAGATAAACTCTTCAGGGTTAATCAGAACACAGCTGTAGCTGAATATACTGGTAAGTGCTTGGTTTCCTAAACATATTTATATGAGAGATTTTGGAGAAAACAATTGTATTCTAAACCGAAAGTGCATCGGGTACTGTATATAGTACAGTAAGCAAGGGAAAATTACAAATGCTCATTTGTCTCTATATATTGTTTTTATACGTGAACGTGATTTTCTTTTCTGTATAAACGGTGCATTTTTAGTGCTTTGGGCTATTCAAGGGTAACAAAGCACTAAAACCACTTATTTTAGATGATAACTGATACATTTGGGTTTTTATAAGTATTACTGATTGATCCTGGTCCAAATCTTGACAAATTACTGCAGTCAGCACAAAAAAGCACAAATTTTAAGAATCTGGCTCTAAAGTGTCTCTAGTGGTAAAACGATAGGTACTGCACGTTCAATCTGTGATTGGCCAGAAAGGTCTTCCCTAACGTATTCAGTACTCGGTGACGAAATAGAAATAGAAATGTGTACAGCTACGCCCAGATGTAAAGCAAGTAGCAAGTAGCTAGCTAGTTTATTATTTTAAAAATATATATATATATATATATATAAATATGTAGTTTATTAAAAATAAATGGCATGGGTAACTATTTGTACAGCGTGTGATTTGTTGTTTACTGGCTGCATCATTATAAGCCCAAATGAGGCTATGCGCGCCGCATTCTCCACCATTGCTTCTGCCTCGGCAGCGGCTAGCTTCTTGGGGCTCGCTTGGGCATGGTTTGATACCTGGAGCTCAGCCCCTATTATTTCTTTATCACGCCCAGGTTACGGCATTTTTCTCATTTCAAAAGGGGGCGGGGTCTAGCTAAACCAGCGTGTTTTGTTATCCTTTAATAGCACCCTCCTATTTTATGGCACAACAGTGTAACTGTAGCTGAGGTTTTCGCAAGCGGCTACCCTTTAAAAAATACTGCGTCAAAGTTTTCTTAAAGCTGTAGTTTATAATTTCAGACAAACATGAATACTGTAATTGAGACAGATACGTCTCAACCACTAAGGGCAAAGTTTATTTGTAACAATTTGCGCGTGTGTGTATGTGTGTGTTTGTGTGTGTGTACTAGTGATTAATTCCAGTTCCATGGATCCCGGTATTTCTCATTACAATTCCTTCCTGTTCCCGACCGGGAGTGATGTCGGGAAACCGGGAAATTTAACATGGGCAATGCAGATAAATAACTATTGCATTATATTTAATTAAGTACAATGAAATAATCAATATATTAAGTTTATTTCAAAAGTGCAGTATCCACCATTTGAAAAAACTGATGTCTAGCCTACTCATGACTGCTTATTGACAAGCGAAAACTCGGTAACTGATTGAACTTTACAGCACGTGAACATTGCTAGTGCACGCACAGGAAATGGAAGTTCAATATACCTGCAAAATGATGTCAAGCAACGTGTGTATATTTGTTTGTGTGTGTGTGCGTGCGTGTGTCTGTGTGTTTATTTGTTTGTGTGTGTGTGTGTGTGTGTGTGTGTGTGTGCGAGTGTGCTGCATGTATATTCACACTTTCTTTTGGTCTCTTGCAGGGGATCTGGGTGCCAGAGGGTGAAACAGTGAAGATTCCAGTGGCCATAAAGATTCTGAATGAAACTACAGGACCGAAGGCCAACGTGGAGTTCATGGACGTGAGTAACACTCTGGGATGTTAACAAGTCGAGCGGCTAAAATCACACGTCTCATTGTGTCACATAATTATCTCACAAGGACAGGAGAAAATGATCCTATCCCTGCCATGTGATGATGGAAGAGCGTTGTGTCATGCTATTCTACCAAGTGTTGGGTCTACAGCTTATTTATTATCTAAATCATTTTCACACACTACTGTCATACACTACAGATCATTTTAGCTGACCTTGTTCACACAGAAATTAAAAAATCTATCTTTCTCTCTTTCTTTCTCACACACAGATGCACACACACACGCATACACACACACTCAGATACACACTCACACACACACACACACACACACACTCAGATGCACACACACATACACAAACACACTCTCACACACACATACACACACACTCAGATACACACACACACACACACTCAGATGCACACACACATACACAAACACACTCTCACACACACATACACACACACTCAGATACACACTCACACACACACACAAACACTCAGAAGCAAACACACATACACAAACACACACATACACACAGACTCTCTCCCTTAGCCACACATTAGCCCATGTTTCCCAGATTCCCAGCCCTATCACACCTTGAATAGCAGATTTTGTGAGGACGGCTTGGGCAGGTCAGGCTACAGTAATGGGGGTCAGGCCTGTACATCGAGAGAGGCAAACTGAACCATTCCCGACAGTGGCTCATAATGTTTTCCCAGGGAACTGATAAAAGGACCATATTTTACCCACGTGTTTACGCACAACTGGGTGAAAAGCCACATAGCTGTAGCAAAGATGTTCTATTTTCACTCGTGAATGCAGATAAATTAGGTTATTTGGAGTATTTTATGGTCCCTTGCATAATCTACTCCTTAGTTATTAGCTGAAGATCTACTGCACTGTCTCATTGGTTCTAAATCAGACACAATTCCTGTGGCAAACGGCCTTTTGTACCTGCGCCCAGCTGTGAGGGACTTTATTAATCTGCTTTGCACCCAAGCTCAAGTTCCAGCTCTTTTGTAAATCTAAATTTAAAGGCTCTTCATCTATCACCCCAGTACTGTCTTAAAATATCTCTCCTCTTTGGTAAAAATGCAATCTCCAGTCCGCCTGCTCCAGGGCTTTCACAGCCAAGCAGCCGAGCCATCCGTCTGCAGCAGAGTTTTATACACACACATACACAAACACACACACCAGATACACACACCACACCACATAAACACACAAACACGCACACCACATACACACACACGCACACACACCCACACACACACACCACATACACACACACAAACACACACACCAGATACACACACCCCACCACATAAACACACAAACACGCACACGCACACACACCCACACACACACCACACACACACGCGCACGCACACCACATACACACACCACATACACACACACACACACACACACACCCACACACACACACCACATACACACACACACACACACCACACCACATAAACACAAACCACATACACACACACACACACACACACACACACCACACACACACACACACACACACACACGCGCATGCACACCACATACACACACCACATACACACACACACACACACACACACACATACAAACACTTGACTACATTGTTTTTAAGGACTTAATTGGCCAGTATTTGCATGCATGTGTGTTGTTGTTGTGTGTGCGTGTGCGTGTGCGTGTGCTCAAGACTGCTGTGACATTGCAGTGCTTCAGCTCGGTGTCTCCAGGGTAATAGAAACGCCATGGCAACATGGTCTCCTGTGGAATGTATGGTTCCCTGGGCCTAAGTCCCCATGTGCCTTTCCCCCAGGAGGCTCTGATCATGGCCAGTATGGAGCACCCCCACCTGGTCAGGCTCCTGGGGGTGTGCCTGAGCCCCACCATTCAGCTGGTCACCCAGCTCATGCCTCACGGCTGCCTGCTGGAGTACGTCCATGAGCACAAGGACAACATCGGCTCCCAGCTGCTGCTCAACTGGTGTGTCCAGATCGCCAAGGTAAGATACGGGCTCCGCCCACAGCGGGGGGGGCGATGTGACCTAGGCAGGAAGCAGGGCAGTGGAGCGGTGTATAAATATATTAAATAAATAAAAAATGATAAAGGATAAAAACAAAAGGACAGCAAGAAGGACATAAACTAATCATAGGCTATTGAAAGAATAATTGTTTTCAGCCTAGTCTTAAAATAATTTAATATTGGGGCATTTCTCAGGTCCTCAGGCAGGGCATTCCACTTGCTTGGTGCATAAAAGCAGAAAGCTGCTTCACCAGCTTTGAAATTTGTTTTAGGAATGGATAAGAAGCCGCTGCCTGAGGACCTGAGAGTTCTAGCTGGTTCGTAGCTGACAAGCATGTCTTTTAAGAACTATGGTGCGAGGCCATTGTGAGATTTATATACCAGAAGCAGAATTTTGAAATCAATGGGGAGCCAGTGTAAAGATGGAAGAACTTTACCCTTAAAACAATGTCCCAGAACACATTTTATTTTTATTTATTTATGTTTTACTACAGCATCATGTGACATGGCACATATTTATTTACGATGTTTTTGCTTCAACGACCTTTAAATTAATTTATATCTCCTGTCTGTCCCGTGTTGAGTTTCACTGAGAGGCCCACATGCATCCGTGATCCCTTCTCCGCTCTTCTACTGCGGAAAGTTAGAAAACTTCCTGCGCTTCTTTGAAGAATACCGATGACCGCAATGTGCATCAACTGACTTCTGGCTCAAAAACGCTCTTACTGGCTTCTCTTACACACAGTAGATATGTCCGCATGACACTGTACTGTTGAGAAAAATACAAAAAATAGTTCCTTGTAGAGAAGGATCTCAGAGTTGGGCTTTGTTCATGTATCTTAAAAAGAAACTGATAAAAACCGACACAAGATGAGAAAGAACTGCAGTCAGTGTTCCAGCTTGTATTTCTGACACGTATTCCACATCAGCAGTTCCCTGCGTGGTACATACAGGGGATCTGTTCTCAGTTTAAACATTTGTTATCTCAACTTTGCTAATGAACTGATTAAATAAGTAAAGGCTGTTCTTGAGAAACCCTTTTTTAAAAAGGCTGCGGCGTCTTTTGAAATGTGGGCTCAGACAGTGGCAGCTTCTTGTTCCAGGCTAAAGACGGTGCGAGTGGATACCGCCTCTATCCCCCCTCAGTAATGCGTCGAAATCTTAATGCATTGTGAAGTACGGCTGTCTTTTTTGATCTCGGATCCACGGTTAGAATTACACCCGGTTTCATCAAAGGCTTAGGAAGAGGCGGAGGATGGGAGGTAATGTAAAGTATGGCTTACGTATTCATAGTTACTGGGAGGCAATATGAGCTCGAGGTGCAAAAAACTTAGTCAGGTACTTATTGCCGTAATTGGATTGGATTTGATATCTGCAGTGATGAAGGGCTCAGTCTCTCTCAGTCAGGGAAGCAAGGTAATCTGGTATTCAGCAGTAAGAGCCTTTAAAGCTAAACATCGCCAGACATTAGAAACACCATTATTCACACTTATAAATAATGAAAGCTATAATGGCCCTGATATATAATAAATAAAGCGTTCACTTGTGCCGCAACACATGATAAATATATTTAAAAGTCTATCGCAGCAGAACGTGTAAGGCAATTTAGAATTACAAGTGAGGTTTTTTTTGAGCAAACAAAGCTTGTTTATCAAATAAATACATATTTTTTCATGGTAATATGCTTACTCAGTTCTATTGGTGGTGAATTACAGTGTAATACTTGCTTTATAAATGTTTTATTACACTCATGCATTAATTACCATCTTAATTTGCCTTGGAAGTGAAGTCCCACAGACCTGACTGCCTGATATTCTGGCACAGAGCACAGTGATGTGTAACACACTCCTACACGCTCTGGGGCAAACTAGTAACGTGTGGCCCAGCTCATTCATTATGGTGGCACTTTCTCTAGCATTTCAGTAACCTTATAAAGCTGTAAGGACGTCACAGTAAAGTTTAAATAATTGTTGTGTTAAGAGGTCACGCACAACTTGCCATACAGTTAAGCTGTCATTCCTTATCTCTGTATCAACACCACTGAGCATATACAATGTGACGTGAGTTGTAAAAGCAATGGGGTCATATACCGTGGTCATATGCAGTATAATTCAACTCACAACAGTGTTATAAAGTGAGAGAACATGTACATACAGTATTACGAGTGTTAACCTGGCAACATGTCACTTGCGGTATTGTTGGTTACCTTTGTTTTGTGTGGATTTTTTGTGTAATCGTGTGGGTTTGGGTTGGCCTGGGGATGGAGGGGCCCAACGTGAGATCTATTCACGGCCCAAAATCCCTAGCAGTGCCTCTGGTGCATTGGCTCAATCTTTCTTTGGCATTTAGTTTCGGGTGTAATACATGCAAATAAAGAGTTCTCCGTATTACAGCTGGTCATAAGACAGGGCTTTATTCCTTCATGTGGCATCCATGCTAGTTTTTAGCAATGTCTCTAAATATCCGTATTATGTGTTCAGAACTGTAGATGCTTTCACTTCACTTCTAACAAACGATCAGAAATGATGGTGACCGCAAAATGACTTGCACAAACTGAGAGAGAGACTGTGTAAGACTGAGAGAGAGGCTGTGTAAGACTCTGAGAGAGAGGCTGTGTAAGACTCTGAGAGAGAGGCTGTGTAAGACTCTGAGAGAGAGGCTGTGTAAGACTCTGAGAGAGAGGCTGTGTAAGACTCTGAGAGAGAGGCTGTGTAAGACTCTGAGAGGGAGGCTGTGTAAGACTCTGAGAGGGAGGCTGTGTAAGACTGAGAGAGGGAGGCTGTGTAAGACTCTGAGAGGGAGGCTGTGTAAGACTCTGAGAGAGAGGCTGTGTAAGACTCTGAGAGAGAGGCTGTGTAAGACTCTGAGAGAGAGGCTGTGTAAGACTCTGAGAGAGAGGCTGTGTAAGACTCTGAGAGAGGGAGGCTGTGTAAGACTCTGAGAGGGAGGCTGTGTAAGACTCTGAGAGAGAGGCTGTGTAAGACTCTGAGAGAGAGGCTGTGTAAGACTCTGAGAGAGAGGCTGTGTAAGACTCTGAGAGAGAGGCTGTGTAAGACTCTGAGAGAGAGGCTGTGTAAGACTCTAAGTGGGAGGCTGTGTAAGACTCAGAGGGAGGCTGTGTAAGACTCTGAGAGAGAGGCTGTGTAAGACTCTAAGTGGGAGGCTGTGTAAGACTCTGAGAGAGAGGCTGTGTAAGACTCTGAGAGAGAGGCTGTGTAAGACTCTGAGAGGGAGGCTGTGTAAGACTCTGAGAGGGAGGCTGTGTAAGACTGAGAGAGGGAGGCTGTGTAAGACTCTGAGAGGGAGGCTGTGTAAGACTCTGAGAGAGAGGCTGTGTAAGACTCTGAGAGGGAGGCTGTGTAAGACTCTGAGAGAGAGGCTGTGTAAGACTCTGAGAGAGAGGCTGTGTAAGACTCTGAGAGAGAGGCTGTGTAAGACTCTGAGAGAGAGGCTGTGTAAGACTCTGAGAGAGAGGCTGTGTAAGACTGAGAGAGAGGCTGTGTAAGACTCTTGAGAGAGAGTCTGTGTAAGACTCTGAGAGGGAGGCTGTGTTAGACTCTGAGAGGGAGGCTGTGTAAGACAGAGAGGGAGGCTGTGTAAGACTCTGAGAGGGAGGCTGTGTAAGACTCTGAGAGAGAGGCTGTGTAAGACTCTGAGAGAGAGGCTGTGTAAGACTCTGAGAGGGAGGCTGTGTAAGACTCTGAGAGAGAGGCTGTGTAAGACTCTGAGAGAGAGGCTGTGTAAGACTCTGAGAGAGAGGCTGTGTAAGACTCTGAGAGAGAGGCTGTGTAAGACTCTGAGAGAGAGGCTGTGTAAGACTCTGAGAGAGAGGCTGTGTAAGACTCTGAGAGAGAGGCTGTGTAAGACTCTGAGTGGGAGGCTGTGTAAGACTCTGAGAGAGAGGCTGTGTAAGACTCTGAGTGGGAGGCTGTGTAAGACTCTGAGAGGGAGGCTGTGTAAGACTCTAAGTGGGAGGCTGTGTAAGACTCTGAGAGAGAGGCTGTGTAAGACTCTGAGAGAGAGGCTGTGTAAGACTCTGAGAGAGAGGCTGTGTAAGACTGAGAGAGGGAGGCTGTGTAAGACTCTGAGAGGGAGGCTGTGTAAGACTCTGAGAGAGAGGCTGTGTAAGACTCTGAGAGAGAGGCTGTGTAAGACTCTGAGAGAGAGGCTGTGTAAGACTCTGAGAGGGAGGCTGTGTAAGACTCTGAGAGAGAGGCTGTGTAAGACTCTGAGAGAGAGGCTGTGTAAGACTCTGAGAGAGAGGCTGTGTAAGACTCTGAGAGAGAGGCTGTGTAAGACTCTGAGAGGGAGGCTGTGTAAGACTCTGAGAGAGAGGCTGTGTAAGACTCTGAGAGAGAGGCTGTGTAAGACTCTGAGAGGGAGGCTGTGTAAGACTCAGAGAGGGAGGCTGTGTAAGACTCTGAGAGAGAGGCTGTGTAAGACTCTGAGAGGGAGGCTGTGTAAGACTCTGAGAGAGAGGCTGTGTAAGACTCTGAGAGAGAGGCTGTGTAAGACTCTGAGAGGGAGGCTGTGTAAGACTCTGAGAGAGAGGCTGTGTAAGACTCTGAGAGAGAGGCTGTGTAAGACTCTGAGAGAGAGGCTGTGTAAGACTCTGAGAGAGAGGCTGTGTAAGACTCTGAGAGAGAGGCTGTGTAAGACTCTGAGAGGGAGGCTGTGTAAGACTCTGAGAGAGAGTCTGTGTAAGACTCTGAGAGAGAGGCTGTGTAAGACTCTGAGAGGGAGGCTGTGTAAGACTGAGAGAGAGGCTGTGTAAGACTCTGAGAGAGAGGCTGTGTAAGACTCTGAGAGGGAGGCTGTGTAAGACTCTGAGAGAGAGGCTGTGTAAGACTCTGAGAGAGAGGCTGTGTAAGACTCTGAGAGAGAGGCTGTGTAAGACTCTGAGAGAGAGGCTGTGTAAGACTCTGAGAGAGAGGCTGTGTAAGACTCTGAGAGAGAGGCTGTGTAAGACTCTGAGAGAGAGAGGCTGTGTAAGACTCTGAGAGAGAGGCTGTGTAAGACTCTGAGAGAGAGGCTGTGTAAGACTCTGAGAGAGAGGCTGTGTAAGACTCTGAGAGAGAGGCTGTGTAAGACTCTGAGAGAGAGGCTGTGTAAGACTCTGAGAGGGAGGCTGTGTAAGACTCTGAGAGGGAGGCTGTGTAAGACTCTGAGAGAGAGGCTGTGTAAGACTCTGAGAGAGAGGCTGTGTAAGACTCTGAGAGAGAGGCTGTGTAAGACTCTGAGAGAGAGGCTGTGTAAGACTCTGAGAGAGAGGCTGTGTAAGACTCTGAGAGAGAGGCTGTGTAAGACTCTGAGAGAGAGGCTGTGTAAGACTCTGAGAGAGAGGCTGTGTAAGACTCTGAGAGAGAGGCTGTGTAAGACTCTGAGAGAGAGGCTGTGTAAGACTCTGAGAGGGAGGCTGTGTAAGACTCTGAGAGAGAGGCTGTGTAAGACTCTGAGAGAGAGGCTGTGTAAGACTCTGAGAGAGAGGCTGTGTAAGACTCTACTCCAGAGAACAGTCTACAGAACTAGTCGATTGTCCCTCTCCCTGACAAACTTTTACAGGATGGAATATTAATGGAATCATTTGGTTTGGATTTAATTTTAATGAGCGGATCAATCAATTATACATGCGGAAGGGGGAGGAATGCTGATTGCTCCATGCTTCTCAGCTCTGTCTCTCAGCCTTCCTGGTGGATGTGGTCACCGGTCGTCAGGGTTACGCCAGGGCACGGGGACGCGGGCCACACCGCTGGGCTGACACTTCCATCTCTGCAAGTCTTACCGTACGACAGGGCAAGTGCGTTACAGAAAAGCAATGGCCGTACTACAGGGCAATTGTGTATCTGCGTTCTGAGTGTACTACACGGTGAGTGTGTTAGGTAGTTTTCATGGGTAAATGGCCAAATAATGGTAGAATTCTGTCTGCACACCATTTATTAATTTTTTGCCAGGTTTCAACTCTTTAAGGTGTAAAATCACAAACACGTGATTAGAAGGTTCTTAACTGAACATTCTAATGCCGATGTAACAATCACTCCTGGTTTGGAAGCAACAGAGTTCTAGAACACTTTTTTTTCAAAACATCACAAAAACCCTGCTCTTCAAAGGGGTTAAACTTTCTGTGTCTGGGTTGTGCTCAGTGATCCATGTAGCCCACGCAGTCTGCTCCAACATCTAAACATAACACTCAGATCTCATTCATACAAGTGCTATAGGGACGGGATCTGGGGTGGTGCGCCCATGATGTGCCTCACAGTGGGGAATCTAATCCTGGCCGTGTGAAGGCTGACTGGGGCTGGGGGACCTCCAGGGTGGGTCATAATTGGAGATAGTGTTACTCCCAGGGAGGGACGCTTCTCTCAGCAGGGTGTGTACCCCCCACCGCGATGTGGTACTGTGTCTCACCGGGTCAGTCCACAGCGTACAGTGCAGTCCTCCAGCACAACGGCTGCACAGCTGCGTGAGACTGCAGAGTGAGTGCAAAATAGGAGACAAAATAAAAATGGGAAAAAATAGTAAAAAAATTAAATAAAGGACAAACAAAGACATTTACTAAGACAGTTCTGCTGTTTATTTTATATGTTATAGTCAGTCCTGCTACAGTTATTTTGTCCATACAGATAATATGATGGCTGAAGATTTTAGCCCCTGTGCTGATATATGTCAGACACACCCCCTTCCTCCCCTTATTACTGCCACAATATGTAATTGGTCAATAGAAGTAATGGAGGCTTAACAATGCTCACTGTGTTGTTTTTTTATTTTGTTTTCTATTTGGCATTTGTGTCTGCCTCCACAGGCAGTGCACAGTCATGAAAGACTCATCTGGATCAGACCCACAGAAGCTCCAGGTCATTTCCCAATGCAAATCGGCCTATCACTGAGCAAACAAGCCTTTCTCAGGCTCATTAGGCAAACTGGAGGTCCTGCATGCCTGGTCTGCTCCCCCTTCCACCTCCCCCTCGCTCCCTCCCTCCCTCCCTCCCTCCATCTCTCCTTCTTCCACTCAATTCCAATGAGGGATTACTGCTCCCTTCCCCCTGTCTGTATGACAGTCTCCTGTCCAAACGTCCGTCTGGAATCAGAATTAGCCAGGCTCAATGTCTCACGGGTAAGGCGGAGGTAGCACAGTGCCGTTGTTCTGATTGGTGGTCCTTGCTGTGGTCACACTGGGAGTTTCAGCCTGTGGTCCCCCTCAATAAGCTTGTAGTCCCCCTCAATAACAGTAATTACTTAAGCAGCACTTGAAAATGTGATTTTTAATCACAAGCCTGTAAAGATCCAGTTAATTACTTTATAAAGTGCTTCCCAGTGAGAGAGCCTTTTCACAAATCGCACATTTTAAGTGGTGAGAAAGTTTCAGTCAATGATTTCTCTATTTGCTTTCTTTGTCAGTGATTTAAGAATTCAGGTGTTTGTCAGTGATTTAGAAATTCAGGTGTTTTTCAGTGATTTAGGAATTCAGGTGTTTGTCAGTGATTTAGGAATTCAAGTGTTTGTCAGTGATTTAAGAATTCAGGTGTTTGTCAGAGATTTAGGAATTCAGGTGTTTGTCAGTGATTAGGAGTTCAGGTGTTTGTCAGTGATTTAGGAATTCAGGTGTTTGTCAGTGATTAGGAGTTCAGGTGTTTGTCAGTGATTTAGGAATTCAGGTGTTTGTCAGAGATTTAGGAATTCAGGTGTTTGTTCACAATATTTACGCCACATACGTATTAAGACATGCATCTACGCAGACCAGTAATCCCACTGTCAATCAATCAGTCAATCAAATTGTATTTGTTTATCGCATTTTACAAATTATTTGTCACAATGCGCTTCACAGTTTACCCTGGCTTAACCCCCCATGGAGCAAGCCAGATGTGACAGGGGCAAGTAGCCAGAGGTGTTAAATCCAGGTTCAAAAAGTAAAAGTCCACCTGAGTATTTTGTTCCAACCACCTGGATTTACTAATTAGCAGAATTCTTCAGCCAGGAGGTAGAACTAATTAGTGAAATCAGCTGGCTGAGTGTATGTGGTGGAGGAAAAACAATGGAGTACTTTCTGACCCTTGGAGTTTACACCTCTCCAAGTAGCAACTTCCTGGAAGAGGTATAGATAGCCATTGATACTGAATGTCTATGGTACTGTAGCTGTCTGTACTACAGAAGACAGTTGAGGCGTGCTTTCGGCTGAAGTGATCCCCCCGTGGGTTGTGAGTCAGTGAAGGTGTCCATGCTGAGTTAACAGAAAGAGAGGCTTTAGGTGGATAAGCTCTGGCTGTTTCCAATTACCGTCCGGGATCACCTGCAGTAATGGAGGCACAGGGCTTCTGCATTTCATTCCACATTTGGGATTCAGGGATTTGATTGGATTGATCGCCTTTGAGATGTTCATCAAAAAAATGTATAAATAATAAAATAATAATAATGATAATACAGTCAAGGTATTGTCCACACAGGATAAGGCAAAGCATGCTAATCTGGTGGATGCTGCCTAAAAAAACACATTTTCTTCTTCAATTATGCCTGTTTGTTATATTTACACATGAAAATTGACCCGACTGAGTTGCGGTTGAACCTTACCTGTTCCTACACCTGTTCCTACACCTGTTCGACACCAGAGGAGCAGAGAGGAGGCCGGACTCGGGGTCTGGGGTCACCCTGGAGTGGCCCCGCTCTCTGTCTCTCGTACCCTTGCTCGAGTACGTACCCACACGCTCCGGCACAGCCTCCCATCGCCATGGCAGCGCTGATAGGTGAGCCAGGTGTAAATAGGCCAAGGAAAGCCTGTGAGGTGGGGGGTGAGCACGGGCGTGTCAGAGACTGGATGAGTGCCAGGAACCCGGGGACAGCTGTGACTAACGACAGCCAGCTGCTGTGCCACCACACACACACACACACACACACACACATGTCTGCCACCTCACCAAGGTCTCTGCCACACACACACACATGTCTGTGATATTTATACTGTGAGGAAAGAGTCCGGGCCTGTTCGCCTGCTGTCATGCCACATCACACACATGTCTGTGATATTTATACTGTGAGGAAAGAGTCCGGGCCTGTTCGCCTACTGCTGTCATGCCACATCACACACATGTCTGTGATATTTATACTGTGAGGAAAGAGTCCGGGCCTGTTCGCCTGCTGTCATGCCACATCACACACATGTCTGTGATATTTATACTGTGAGGAAAGAGTCCGGGCCTGTTCGCCTGCTGTCATGCCACATCACACACATGTCTGTGATATTTATACTGTGAGGAAAGAGTCCGGGCCTGTTCGCTCACTCTCATGTCGGCCTCTGTACAGCTGATCCCTCACTCTATATTAGAGCTTTATGAGTTAATTATTCACCTGAGGTCTCACGTCTTACCTATTGATAAAGACGGGCTGTTACTGAACTGATTTAGATGAATGTACCTTAGCAAAGGATGTTTCAGCCAGCTCCTGTCCAATTCCACACCTGTAATTGTCTTGACCACAGGTCAAGTTGCTTTATCAGTTGTTTCACCAGGGTTTAGTGCACTCCCCAGTGCAGTCTTTCTTATGATAAACAAACACAATTGTTCAATCTGAACTCACGCAGTTGCACTTCTCTCTGGTTTTGAGTTTAGCATAGTGCCGTAGCCCTGGGAACATTTACAGAATAATGGGGTGATGTAATAGCCTGTAATACCGTTAAACAACTATACGCATGCCAATATACATGGTTTAAGTGCTTACTCTCACCGGTGAATTGTGCCTGTACATATTAACGGGCGTGTGTGCTTGTATGCTTTATGCATTGGCTTATTCTGTCTTGTATTGATTATGCTCTGAATATCAGCATGTGTCTCCATCGTATGCCTGTTATCAGTCTCGCAAGCTTGAGCTGAACCTGTGTGTGTGTGTGTGTGTGTGTGTGTGTGTGTGTGTGTGTGCATGAGTGTATGTGTGCGTGTGCGTGTGTGTGTGTGTGTGTGAGTGTACGTGTGTGTGTGTGTGTGTGTGTGTGTGTGTGTGTGTGCATGAGTGTACGTGTGTGTGTGTGTGTGTGCATGAGTGTATGTGTGCGTGTGCGTGTGTGTGTGTGTGTGAGTGTGTGTGTGTGTGTGTGTGTGTGCGTGAGTGTACATGTGTGTGTGTGTGTGTGTGTGTGCGTGAGTGTGCGCGCGCGTGTGTGTGTGTGTGTGCGTGAGTGTACGTGTGTGTGTGTGTGTGTGTGTGTGTGTGTGTGCATGTGTGCGTGCGTTTGTGTGTGTGCGTGTGTGTGTGTGTGCATGTGTGCGTGTGTCTGTGTGTGTGTGTGTGTGCGTGCGTGCGTGTGTGTGTGTGCGTGTGTGTGCGTGTGTGTGTGCGTGCGTGTGTCTGTGTGCGTGTGTGTGTGCGTGCGTGCGTGTGTGCGTGCGTGTGTGTGTGTGCGTGTGTGTGTGTGCATGTGTGCGTGCGTTTGTGTGTGTGTGCGTGTGTGTGTGCGTGCGTGCGTGTGTGTGTGTGCGTGCGTGTGTGCGTGCGTGTGTGTGTGTGTGCGTGTGTGTGTGCGTGTGTGTGTCTGTGTGCGCATGTATATTAGCGTGTTTTAGTCCCTGGCAGAATGAGTGTTTTTTCATCAGATGAGTTCAAGAGAATCTGAATGATAGAGGCTGTTGAGCAGAGTCACAGGATGTCACTTTTAGAGCCTGAATTACAACCACTGCAGAGAAGGTGAGATAAACGCTTTAGTCTGAGAATTATTCATCTAAGTTTCCCTATTATTCAGCTGGCCAATGAGAGAATTGAAAAATGCTAATGAAATAACGGGTCTACCTTAAGCAGGAGTATTTCAGTCTGTAATTATATATAATAATGGCTAAGCCTGTCCCGTTTTAAGTGGATATTAAACAATGTTTTAAAGGTCACAGTAAAAGGGTCTGAAACAACAGCTTGAATTGCATCTATTAACCTGTAATTGTGGTTCTTCCTCCTCCGTGAGAAAAACTTTGTAAACAGTTTTATTTTTATTACCATTCTGTTTTGGCTGCCCCCCCGCCATGACTACTTTGTAAATGTATTTATTAGTATTATTTTTTGTTAGTATTCTGTGTTTCCCCCTGCCCCCACACCCCTAAAATGTTGGGGTCCAGCAGGGACTGAGCTGAGGGGGTTCCTCATACATCGCCCTTGTATGGTGGCCCTTTTGGGGGGGTGGCTCCTTGGGTAAGGTGTCTGGGGCCCCTACTCATCAGTAATGTCCCTGGAGTGCATCCCAGGAGTCGGCTAGTGTGTGGAACCCCCCCCCCCCAAAAAAAACCAGCCAGCCCGCCCATCCCCCCAAAAAAACCTGCCAGCCTGCCCCCCCCCCCCCGCTCTCTACACTGACAGAGAGGAAACCGGGATAAATCCCCACCCTGCTCAGTGGAGGCTCCCCACCCTGGCGCTAATGCAATAACATCCCCGCGTATTTATCCCACATAATCCCCCCCCCCCCCCAATGAAGGAGGAATAAAAATGCACTTAATTTGGAAGCCGAGGCATGACGATGCGTTTCCATGACGATGCGTTTCCATTACCCTGAGAGGGGCCCTGTATCCTTCATCTCCCGCTCCTGCCGCTCTCCTTTCTCACTGTCTTTCATCCTTTACTTAACTCTACATTCTCCGTGTCATTTCTACTTTCTTCTCCTTTCTCTCTCTCTCTCGCTCACCTTCTTTTCTACTCTACTTCATTTTGTCCCTTTTTTCGCTTCTGTTTTTTTTATTTTATTCGCGCTTCTCCCGGAGTTATTTTACTCTACATATCGTTGTCTTTATTGCCGTCTTCCTTTCTAATTCAGTTTTTATCCTGTTACATTATGCATCCTTTCTCCGCTTCACTCCCTCATTAAATGACATTGTTAAATTCTCCAGCACATCTTCTCTTCCCTGTATACAGTTACCAGAACATTTACACAGCAGCAGAAAGAGCTGCAGTTTCCAGGCTCATTTGTAATCCATCAGGTAATGGGTCATTATGGCCATTTAAAAATGAAGTGTGGGGTGGGGGTGGGGTACATCAACAGTTTCATTTCACTTTCAATTATCCAAACGTCAGATTCCACTTCCTGAGAGACAGAACTTAATGGCATTGACCCAAAGTGACCTGCAGAGACAGGACTATGGGGGTTCCGATTTGGCACATGCAAGTGTGTGTGTCTGTGTGTGTGTGTTCATGGGGGGCTTGTTAAAAGATGTACCTGTC
Source organism: Ilyophis sp. 1 JC-2022 (assembly GCA_022702515.1). Taxonomy (NCBI): domain Eukaryota; kingdom Metazoa; phylum Chordata; class Actinopteri; order Anguilliformes; family Synaphobranchidae; genus Ilyophis; species Ilyophis sp. 1 JC-2022. The sequence continues at coordinate 102,897,586 of CM040397.1, read as the reverse complement.
ATGCAAGTGCTATGAACTTTTTTTATTATAAAGGAACAGCAGAACGTCTTAAGCATGCAGTTTGCCAACTGGAAGATTACTTTTAAGAAATAATGATAGTTAGATATCATTCTGCAATACCGCATTTGACCAACAGGGGCAGCAGTGGAGTAGTTTTGCGGTGGACTGTGAAAGCTCCATACTGCATTTATATTTATTTACCACTGAATGGGTTCACTCTGCACAATCAGCAGCACTCATCAGAGCCACAGTTGCAGATGGTCCGGCTCTGTTTACATGACAGTCCTCATAATCGGGGTTGGCTGCTGCACGCTACTTCACAAAGAAAATAATAATTTAATCTTGTACAAAAGTGCAGTCGAACAGAAGAGCTTTCTGTTTCTTAATATATTTTTATTATTATTTATTTATTTATGATTTTCTGAAAGCATTTAAAGTTATAGCGGCGCTCACCTCACTGAAAGCTGAGTAGGGTAAGAGAAGTGCAGCTCTCTGTGTCCTGAAGCCTGAATCAATGCACTGCTTATTTTGAGCAGAGAAGTGGAAGCACAGTAGCAATGACTTGCCTGTCTGGGCAGATCTCTTCCTGTTCCACAGTCTCCCAATCACACCCAGCTGGTTTCCTCTACTATTCCCCTACCTGAGTCATCAAACCAGGACTGTGCAGTAAAACACACTTCATTATAGGGCTGTCTGTCGACTTACTCCACTGCCTTTGTCTTGTGAGATATTTCTCCCGCTCGCAAGAGCTCAAAGTAACCTGCACAGGTGTCAGCGGTGGCAATGCGCTGTTGTTTCTGTCTCAGGGCTTCATGCGCTGTGTACATATTAAAGTCCCTGTGTACATATTAAAGTCCCTGTGTTAGCTGCCAGAAAATCTGGGGCAGGAGAAGACTGATATTTATTTATTTCCACAAAATATATTCCAACAGGTTGACTGTGCGGGCACGCACATGTATGAGTGTGTTCATATATGGGCGTACATTTCTCATTAATCTCATCTTACATTACATTACATTATAGGCATTTAGCCATCTCATAATGTTTTTTTGTGTGAGCGTGTGTATGTGTGTGTGTGTGTGTGTGTGTGTGTGTATGTGTGCGTATGTGTGTGTGGCTCTGGACTGCACTGGACCCCCTTGTGTTTGCAGAGTAGTGACTCCTCCCATGTGACCTGTGTGTATTCGGGAGTGGGGGCTGGGGTGAGCATGTCAGGAAATATCTTTTCTCTTTTTAATCTCATTTTATTGACATTTACTTATGCAAATTTTATCAGGTAGCATTTTATTGGCATGACATTTCTGAAGATTTATTTTTGGGGGGTATCCCAAGTGTGGCGGGTAAATGTCAGCGGTCAACAATTCCTGTCTCCCCCCCGCAATCCCACAATTCCTGTCTCCCTTCGTAACCCCACAATTTCTGTCTCTCCTCACAATCCCACAATTCCTGTCTCCCCCCCGCAATCCCACAATTCCTGTCTCCCTTCGTAACCCCACAATTTCTGTCTCCCCTCGCAACCCCACAATTCCTGCACTTGGCAGAAGTCTCCTGTTACCCAAGTAACAACCTTTGACACCTGACTATCAAAGAAGAGCACTCATTGTCAGATATTCGGCCATGGTGCTGACCTCCTCATCAATAAAACCAGGTGAAGTTCGCCGTTTTGGGTTGTCTGCAATTTCATGCTGATTCTAAATGGCTTCTGGTGATTTATTAACTGTTGTGGTAGCTGCTTGGCACTGCCAGATGATAGCTGGTGGAAGATTTTCTATCCCACTGTCCCCATGGCGAGGACACATATGTGCAAAGGCGTGTCATGTGATTAGGAGCGGTAGGGGCGCATTCCGCGTGTCTGCGCCCCGCCCGAGACCCCCAGCGGCCTCCCGCCTCTCGCCCGCACCCCCGGGCTCGCTCACGTATTCATCGGCTGCTTGTCGGAGTTAAAGGCCTGGAGGAATTGGGGGCTTGGTGCGATCGCTCGAGTGGAAGCCCCCCCCCTCCCGGGCTCTGTTTTCTTTAGCTTTTCTTTTTCCCCAAGCGTCCCTTCAAAGCGCAGCCGCCCGTTCCCTCTCCCTCCAATCCCAGCCGAGCGGAAAATGGCAGGCTGGAGAGAGGAGGAGGAGGGGGAGATGGAGATGATGGGTGGATACCGGGGGGGGAGAGCAGGAGAGGAGAAGAGGAGAGTGCAGGGACATCCCTTGGTGCTCATGGGGCACAGCTCATCTCGCCTCCAGCCGAAAGAGAGAAAAGGTCTAAATGACATGATGAAGGAGTCTGATGAGCTGATAGACTATCATAATCAGCACAGTGCTGCCTCAGGATGGGTCCCAGCCTCATTCACCACACTCACCACCAACAGTGTCCAGAAGAGAATAACCACACAGCCGCTCGCGTCCAGTAGAGAATAACCACACAGCCGCTCGCGTCCAGAAGAGAATAACCACACAGCCGCTCGCGTCCAGTAGAGAATAACCACACAGCCGCTCGCGTCCAGAAGAGAATAACCACACAGCCGCTCGCGTCCAGAAGAGAATAACCACACAGCCGCTCACGTTCAGTAGAGAATAACCACACAGCCGCTCGCGTCCAGAAGAGAATAACCACACAGCCGCTCGCGTCCTGAAGAGAATAACCACACAGCCGCTCACGTCCTGAAGAGAATAACCACACAGCCGCTCGCGTCCAGTAGAGAATAACCACACAGCCGCTCGCGTCCAGTAGAGAATAACCACACAGCCGCTCGCGTCCAGTAGAGAATAACCACACAGCCGCTCGCGTACAGAAGAGAATAACCACACAGCCGCTCACGTCCTGAAGAGAATAACCACACAGCCGCTCGCGTTCAGTAGAGAATAACCACACAGCCGCTCACGTCCAGTACCCCTCTATCTGCTGTTCAGGAGTGAATACACTGCCACACTGTATCCCTCTATCTGCTGTTCAGGAGTGAATACACTGCCACACTGTACCCCTCTATCTGCTGTTCAGGAGTGAATACACTGCCACACTGTACCCCTCTATCAGCTGTTCAGGAGTGAATACACTGCCACACTGTACCCCTCTATCAGCTGTTCAGGAGTGAATACACTGCCACACTGTACCCCTCTATCTGCTGTTCAGGAGTGAATACACTGCCACACTGTACCCCTCTATCTGCTGTTCAGGAGTGAATACACTGCCACACTGTACCCCTCTATCTGCTGTTCAGGAGTGAATACACTGCCACATCCTGTACCCCTCTATCTGCTGTTCAGGAGTGAATACACTGCCACACTGTACCCCTTTGGTGTTCAGTTGCTTCCCGGCAAATATTTGCTTGCAGAGTGATTTTTTTATTTTAGCCATGTTTAATAATTTTTTGGGGGTTGGTGGGTTTTTAAAAAGCAGAGATAGAAATGCAGAACTCCCTTCACTATAAGAGCACTATACACAGTGCATGCTCATCAGCACAGGGAAACATCTCTCTCCACACCCCACGCACACCCCACTTCACACTGAGGAGTGTCATTTACTTGATTAAAGAAGAAGTGTGGTTGTCTTTCCGGAGGTTTTTGCCGTGTCCTTGCGTTTTATTCAGCGGTTATTAATGAACCGCTTTGAACCAATTGCACCGCCCCTAGTTAGCAGTCGTGTTCACTCGAGCCTCAGATGGCTACACAAAGGGGTGTCCTGAAAACGGCCAGAGAGGCGCACGGGGGGGGGGCAAGGTTGTTTCAGGTACAGCGGTGCAATCAGCAACCAAACAGACTGAGAAATGAAAACGCAGATCGCATGAAATATTGCCGCCCCACGTTTCCGTGACGACCCCATTGTGGGAGCGCCTTATCGCGGCCGGAGCAGAACTCTACCCCACATTGTGGCGCTCCTCTCCCAGGCTTTGGGGTCTATGGGGAGCCCTGCCCCCCCCCCGATAATTCTCTGCAATATTGATTAGAGCCACCATCAGACACCAACACGCACTCGCTCTCTCTATCTATTTCTCTCTCTCTCTTTTTCTCACTCTTTCTCTCTCTCTCCCTTTCTCCTATGGTCAGTGCTGTGTTAATATAGTTAATATTCTTGTTCGAGGAGGTCGAATACCAGTGGGTATATGTTGTGTAAGTGTTATTTTAGGTTTGTAAGACCTCAGGGTATTAATAGGGGGGGAAATGTGTAAGCAAAATGAAAAGAGTGAATTAAAGAGTAAATGAAAAAAGTGAATGAAAGAGTAAAAGAAAAGGAATGGAAATTGAGATGTGACCATCAGGACTAACTTAACATAACTGCATGCATAGACATTTTCGGCTCACTTTCTCTCCACATTGTGGTCATGAGACTCGCAATCTAAATAAGCGGTTATTCCAGTGCTGGAGAGCTGCTATGGAAAAGATTTGATGTCAATTGTTAATGAAATGCTGCCATAAAATATGCATAGGTCTGCATCTGTCATTCTTTACCTGCAAAATGGAAGGAGAAGTAAGGGAAGGGGTAATGATTAGGGCAGGCAAACCTCCCCTCAAGCTACAGGCTGGCGAGGCGTATCCCATACCTAAATAACATTGAGATTTAGGCACATTTCATTAAGGTACGTTTACACAACTGGGGCCGTATTACGGAAACATCATAACTCTGGAATCCTGTCGTATCTAACCATGGTAATTCGAGTTAGGAACTGATTTAGGCAAATAGCCATTACAGAACAAAAGTTCCCAAGTCCATTTTCCTATCCTAACTCCAGATAGGAAAAGCATCCTAACTTGCCAAAATCCGAAATAAAGTGTCCTAACTTTAGGATAACCCTGTTGGTGTTGTAACTTATTGTTAGCCTTTGGAATTAAAAAGATAACGTTCGCTAACACTAGCTAGCGTAACAGACATGAAAGTCAATGATTTCTGATTTAGTATTTATGATTTCTGATTTAGTATTTATGATTTCCTAACCTGAGATAAGATAGGATGGTGTAAGATAAGATATGATTCCTAAAGTTAGTTAAGGTTTGCTTCTGTAATACGAATTTGTGAAAAATTATATCTTAGACTCGTCACATCTTAACTTTGGACTTAAAATACGATGTTTCTGTAACACGGCCCCTGGTCTTTATGACGCTTTGTGACGTTCATGCAGTGTAATTTTAGAAGTAATTAAGGAAAATTGCTTAACGCTAAGAAGGGGCCGTTTTTGCCTTGTGGTTGGTATTACGTGCAATAGATTTCAAATGTGCTCATTATTAATTCATTTTAACTATAAATGTGCTGATGTATGCACAGCAGGACTGTGTGTGCTTGACCTGTATCGCAAAATGAACTGCGCTGGTGTTCACTAACAGATAATTGCTCCCAAGAGAGAGTTTGCTTGCAAACACAGCCTTTGCGTGAGGACCGCTGTGAGAAATTATCTTAATAATAATGGGGCGGTTCTTGGGGCCGGTGATCTACGGTAAAGGGGGATATTTATGGGGCCGGCATGCCCCCCAAGAAGCCAACGGTGCCCACATGGCTCTCTCATTCCCTGAGTTCAGTCATGGATTGGAAATAATAAACTTTTTTATTATTCCCCGGTCTAAATGGTGTTATTATGGCCGTGCATATGGTTATGATAATTATAATCTTTTAGATATTGCAGTTAAGTATCTTATGATGTAAAGAGAGTTTAACGTCCCGCGATCACGCATCATAGTGTTATCCCCAAACCGCTTTTTTCACTGGGGAATATTTTATCCGCTGCCCAGCCAGTGTCAGCCACTCAGAAATCCGTCTCCAGGCCTGACCAATTGAGCAATAAATTGCTGGATGTAGGCCCAATTAGTAGCGAGGAACCGTGGCGGAGCGAGGATCGTGTAAACAGCCTGCCGTGATTGACATGGTTAGCGGGGAGATTTGTGTTTGGGAATGAATCCCCCAAGGCTCCTAGCCCAACCGCCACTAATTAGTAACCCCCCCCCACACACACACACACACACACACACTTCTGCCCACCTTTTAATACCTAATATAGGCCTAGCGGTTAAGGCGCTGGACCGTGCGGCCTTGGCGGTTGCTATTTTAAATCAAGGCCGCTGTGATGGTGCTGCTATTGCTGTTAAGTACAGCAGCCCAGTGAGGTAATGCGCCCGTATAGTGTCCAGCTGTAGAAGTGGATTGTGGGTAATGTCCATTTGTATGGGGTTTAGCGGGTGGGTAGGAGGTGGATGTCATTGTCATGAATCATAAAAAAAAAACCTGACTGCCAGACATATTGAGACACATCCATCTTCTCGCATTTGCAGCCCTACCAATAACCCAGAATAAAACTGTTGTGGCCACGACAGCCTAGAGAAAAAAAGTCTGCCATGATGGAAAGTCAACAGTGTCAGGTATCGCAGATAGAATCTAATAGCACTGACGAGAACACAGAAACAAATTTAGTTATTTTTTATTTGTGGATTTGTAGCATTAATGTTTGCTGAGAACACGCTGAGGTCTTGTGACACTAGCTAGCAGCTACAAAAGAGGAAATAAATAAAGATTTGGTTGCTAAAAGTATCAGTTGTTTAATGATGTGCTTACCTGTTGGTGCTTGTGTTGGCAGGGTCAGTGTGCTTACTAAACCCTACTCAACCCTCTTTGTTTAATGATGTGCTTACCTGTTGATGCTTGTGTTGGCAGGGTCAGTGTGCTTACTAAACCCTGCTCAACCCTCTTTGTTCATCGAGGGCCTCTTGGTCATTTAGTGGGGATTTTTCATTTTTAATATGTGGATAAAATTACTCTTCTGATGTCTAGCTGTGAAAAGGGAAATTGAACTGGTTTTAACACACCTGCAGTGTGAAATATCATAGCCGGGGGATGTAAAGATATAGGACATTGTTTGGTTGTGTCATTAGTTTGTTAATCTATCAGATTAACAGTCTGGGGACTGTGATTTGGGTTCTCTCTTAATTTACCCCAGTTCTGTGATTTGAGTTCTCTCTTAATTTACCCCAGTTCTGTGATTTGGGTTCTCTCTTAATTTACCCCAGTTCTGTGATTTGGGTTCTCTCTTAATTTACCCCAGTTCTGTGATTTGGGTTCTCTCTTAATTTACCCCAGTTCTGTGATTTGGGTTCTGTCTTAATTTACCCCAGTTCTGTGATTTGGGTTCTGTCTTAATTTACCCCAGTTCTGTGATTTGGGTTCTCTCTTAATTTACCCCAGTTCTGTGATTTGGGTTCTGTCTTAATTTACACCAGTTCTGTGATTGGGTTTTCTCTTAATTTACACCAGTTCTGTGATTGGGTTCTCTCTTAATTTACACCAGTTCTGTGATTGGGGGGGGGGGGGGGGTTCCTCTGCCCAGCTCCGGGTGTGGGGTACAAAATCAGTCATTTTCAGACAGGTTGCAGGAAGCATGTGAAGGTAGCCGGTCCAGGGAGGGGGTGGCGGGGAGGGGGTGGCAGGTTGGAGCGGTCGACATATGGGGGGACAGACTGCAAGTATCGGGGTGACTCTGCGACGGGGGCCAAGTTGCCATATTGGAAACAAAGAAAAAGATGAGGGGAGATCTTTTGATTGTGATGCTCTGGTTTTGGGGACCAACCACTATCAAGAAAGTGAGGTACAAACTCACCAGTGGGAAGAAAAACACTCAAACGGTGGCGAGAAAATAAACTCCCCAATGGGAATAAATCTCAGGAGGAACCCCAGCTGCAGAGGGGGAGCCCCTCCTCCACTGCGAAGTAAAGGTGTCTGTATGTGTTACTAAAGACCCTTCTGCACCCAAGATCCAGCAGTGATTAGATGTAGTTACAGCTAATGAAGAATTTCTTTGCTTAAACATTCCCACAAGAGCCCATTTCCCCAATCTTCTCCCTAGCAATAGTCTGATAGGCCTTACTGTTTACTGTTTAAACCCATGGGTTCAATTATCTTTTCTAATATTATGCACATTTATGTTCCTTTGCAAAAGTTTCCCTTAATAAGATTTTAGTTTTTTCCCATAGCTCTGAATCATAGGGTTTCTTTCTGTTGATCATCTCTATTTATTTTTGTTCCTTTTTGAAAATTTTGCCATCATTTATTTTCTCTTTTAAGTGTAAGGGGAAATGAGGTCAGTGTGAAGCACGCTCATTCTGAGAGAACAGAAACAGGACCACGTTCTCTGACCAGCGAACAATCTCAGCATTCAGAGGAGCAAAAGCAGTGACATACTGTACATGACGTTAGGAGAGAGACGAGACGATGGAGGGCTTTGGAAGGAGAAACGATGACCTTTATGTGAGGAGAAGGAGTGGGGGTCTGTTGTCCCCCTCTCACCCCCTCCTCCCCTGCTCCCTCGCCCCCCGCAGTGTTGATAATGAGGTGACCTCTCTCCTGTTGGGACGCTCGGATTCAGGCACTCACCTGGTGCAAAGTGGCCCATATCATGGCTGCCTCATACTAAGCGCATTATCGGCTCCATCTGGCGCTTTTGCTCACGCCAAGGCCGCGCGTCTCCTCCAGGACAAGGTCATACATGGGCGTGTGTTTGCGGATCGGGGTCTCGATCTCGGTCAGTGGCCCCGGGGCCCCCCTCTCTCTCAATCTGGATCACAAGGCAGGAAGCTGTCTTTAGTTCCTGTGCTCTTTAATTCTCCACTGCAGGAGTCAAGCCTGTGCCAAGGGGGCCATAGGAGCTCTTTTTATTTTGTTTTGTTTTGTTTTTGTTTTTGTTGTTGGTAACCAGGTAGAAAGAGGTCACAACTTCCTGTAATTAAAATTTCCAGGAGAATCGTTAGTCAGGAGAAAGGAGAGCCGTGATAATCATGGCGATGCTATCTCAGAATTAGCCTTTCAAGCTTATGATACCTCTCCCCTTTATTAAAGTATTTAGTGCTGCCAGTGTTTACCAGCATATCCTCCCCACAATGATCACATAATAAATATCTGAACTTGTTACAGGTTGTGAGTGTCTATACATGCCTTATTCAGTAAGATTATTTAAGTTTAAACCGTGTGCATTTATACATGCTGTCTCTGTGCTGGCTTTTTACTCTCGCATGTGGTATCGACATCCTGTCACTCAAGGCCCTGCTGAGTGGTCACCGGGGTGTGACAGACAGCCTGGCATCAACCCCCCCCTCCCACCTTCTGCCCACTTCCAATTCCTGGGGTGTAGGCTATAAACCAGCTGTGTTCTGCGCTCACGGCCTTGAGCAAGCTCTTCTTCTCTAATGCAGTGTGCGACAGTCATTTCTAGGGTCGTGCGATTGTATCGGGGCCAGTTTGGTATCAGCCAATAATATCTCACAAAGATCTGCCCGGTGCCGGTCCGATTCTGGGATTATATGATGACGCAACGAACAAACGCCAACGCCAGAATGACACATTTCTTGCGACGCTGATGCAGTAAATGAAGTGAAAATGCCGTGCTCGTAAAGTATCATCGTCACCTGAACCTCCATTATTATTCTGTTATTATTTTCTTATTATATCTATTATTTATTTGTAATGTATCATTTATACAAGCCAAACTCACAAGGAAAGCTGTGCAGTCTCTCTAGAATCATACTCTCTGTTTAATAACAAATCAGGCAAGTTGCACATAGCATTCTAAAGTATCCAGGATTGTCTCTGAGCTCTTCCTTTATAAAGCTGCAGTCAGTGACGTGCTAAGAGCCATTGCTCTGAGAGAAAGCCCAGCCAATGTGGTTATATTCCAGCAGCCCCTCCACGCTTGCTGGGCCACCTCGCCAGCCACAGTGAACGTCCTTGACTGTGTCAGCAAAGTCATTTTGTGTGTGTGTGTGCGTGTGTGTAGGTGTGTGTGTGTGTGTGTGTGTGTGGGTGTGTGCGTAGGTGTGTGTATGTGTGTGCGTAGGTGTGTATGTGTGTGTGTGTGTATGTGTGTGTGTATTTGTGTCTATGTGTGTGTGTGTTTACATGTGTACCTTCTTTGGGTGGGAGACGGATGCAGAGCAGTGTTGATAGGCAGGGCAAAGCCCCATCTTACGTCACGCTGAGGCCATCGCACTTCACAAAAATTCAGTTTTGATTGTTTGATCTCGATACCATGTGGATGGGCCACCCCGTATAACTGCTCTCACCACATCAGCCTATTCACTTGCTTTGAGGATCAGAGTGTCCGCATTGGAACCGTGTGCAACACGGCTGCTTCCATAGGGCCCACACTCTCAGGTCTGTTTTTAGTCACATCTGAAAAAAGGCGTGTCTGTTCGCCCCGCACGATTGACTTATCAGTACCAAGGCCTCAGTCGATTCGCCACAAGGGCGTGGTGGAGGGGATGCAAAGGCCTCAGTCGATTCGCCACAAAGGGCGTGGTGGAGGGGACGCAAAGGCCTCAGTCGATTCGCCACAAAGGGCGTGGTGGAGGGGACGCAAAGGCCTCAGTCGATTCGCCACAAAGGGCGTGGTGGACGGGATGCAAAGGCCTCAGTCGATTCGCCACAAAGGGCGTGGTGGAGGGGACGCAAAGGCCTCAGTCGATTCGCCACAAAGGGCGTGGTGGACGGGATGCAAAGGCCTCAGTCGATTCGCCACAAAGGGCGTGGTGGAGGGGATGCAAAGGCCTCAGTCGATTCGCCACAAGGGCGTGGTGGAGGGGATGCAAAGGCCTCAGTCGATTCGCCACAAGGGCGTGGTGGAGGGGATGCAAAGGCCTCAGTCGATTCGCCACAAGGGCGTGGTGGAGGGGATGCAAAGGCCTCAGTCGATTCGCCACAAAGGGCGTGGTGGAGGGGACGCGAAGACTTTGGAGAGTTTGTCATGTTATTATTCGCTGCAATGTGTTGAGCACGAGGTCATTATCTCTTATCTATCATCTGGGCTGGTCATCTGTGTGTTTGTTTCAATCCCAGCTGGTGCTGCAATTGTACCCTTGAGCTATAGGTACTTAACCTGAATTGATCCAGTAAAAAAACGAATAAAAATATCCAGCTGTATGAATTGATTCTACATTAAAATAAAAATGTTGTTCTGGATATAAGAGCTGTTAAATTTTAAAATTGAAATGGACGTTCTCCCGAAAGCTGTCATTTCCCAGCAGTGCGGTGTCTGATTTCAGCAGTCTGTGAAAATAGAAAAATAGATTTGGACCCTTGTTGTTTTGTGAGTAAGGATGGGGTGAAGAGGTCGGAGGTCACGTCATGTGGAGTTCAAGGGCACCGTGGTCTCGGACCTGAAAGACAGACAGACACCCTTTAAACATTGGGTCCCCCCCTGCGAGTGCTCAAAGGGGTGATGCGCTGTTTGACCTTTCACCTTTTCCCTCCGCTGTTGCCATGGTATTGACAGTTGCATGACCTTGTCAGCCCTTCAGTTCAGCCAGAGTTGCATCTGCAGTTTTTTGGAAGCCGTTGACACTGGCTTAGCGAAAAGTCAGCAATATCCCCCTCTTATTTATAGACAGTATGTTTAATATTCACTTTCAATGTTATGCAGAATGGAGACTGACAAACTGTTTATGTCTATTCATAATTCGTCCAGGAATACAAATGATGCTTCCTCTTGTACTTGTACTTTTTGGGAAATGACCATTTCAATTTTATACAAAATGACAAGTGAAATATTGTACAAAATTAGATTGTCCCGTTTGATTATTAACTATATAGAGATTGCATCCATTTTCAGAGTATTGAATTGCCTTTTTCTGCGAGTCATGTAAATATCTGACATGATAACACAACATCATTCTGCTAGAAACAAACATTGGAGCGTGACACACAGTGTAAGCTTACTGTGTGGTGGCTGTTTGTTTGTTTTTTTGAAATAATTATAATAAAGTGAGGGAAAATTATAATTTTACACGTTTTCCTCCCACTAACAAATTACCTTTCCTTATCTCTTTTAAAAAGGGACTTGCGTTAGTTAAGAGTTCTGAAGCTTTCGGTTTTTTTCCTTTTACATGAAGAAAAACAAAGTCAGTCTCCAGTGAACAGGTGCGTAAACTGCACGAAGCACTGAGAAGAAACAATGAAGCAGCCAGCCATGTTCATATTTGCATATTTGGCTGAACTATCTTATGCAACAATAATTGACTCTGATTGGAATAACATGGAATGCATTTTTTATAAGTGCTTTAGCATGAAGGTCTTTTTTTACACTACATTACTGTAATCTGTGTGCATGCTAGAGCAGTCTGTCTCAGTGTAGCTCAAACACCTCCTTACTCAATTATTCAGTACAGCCATTTGGTGTCGACTGAGTGATTTTGTAAATGTTTATTGTTGTCTGGCCCAACTCTCCCCATACCCCCCTCGTCTTTTTCCATCTCTCTATCTCTCGATCCACTCTTCTTCAGTGTCTCAGCCCGCGGGTCCACTGTGGCTTGCTTACACAAAGCGATTTAAACAAGCTTCTGTTTACTTACTTATTTATTTATTTGCTTTCAGACGTGCTGTTCAGGTTTTAATTAGCCCTTTGTTTTCTGAAAAAAAGACCGTCTTCCTTAAGTTTTATTTGGGTCTCGGTAGCTCTGTCAGGTCGCTCGCGGTGTTCGGAGGGAAAATTGCTCTAATAGGTCACAATGGGACTCCGCCTCCTCTAGGCCAGAGCATCCAAATGGGGGGGGGGGGGGCATTTCAACTTTGACCCCCCCCGCCCCATTAATGCATACGCCTGGCAGGCCATGATAAGACAGGCTGCTGGGAAGAAGACATCAATGCAACATAAACTGTAAACTGCCTGGCCGTATGGATCCAAATGCACAGGTGGACTTGCACAGGATGTGGGTACATGCACAGGAAGTGACCCGCCGAGCCGCCACCCTCTTTGTTTAATTTGCATACGCTGGGTTTTACACGTGTATATGTGATTTTATGATGATTGCTCTAACCGTTTGGGGGAACCGTAGCAACGGCTACATTTTGTAGGTTCGCATTTTGTGGAAATTCTGGGGTAAAGCGGGAGGCAGTGTATTGGGTTGGGCTTCATTCGTCACGATAGCGAGCGAGCGAGCGAGAGAGAGAGAGAGAGAGAGAGAGAGAGAGAGAGAGAGAGAGAGAGAGGAGAGAGACCCCAGGCATTCCACCCCCACAATGCATTTGTGCTGGGAGGCGTGCGGATGACCAGTGGAGCGAGAACGCTAATCAGTATTACCGCCATTGCTCCTGATGATCATGCATATTTCAGAGGGCAGACAGACTGTTTGGAATGACTATATGACATTGGCAGGGCTGAGATTACACAGAGCCAGTGATGTGAATGCTGATCGTAGCACCCTGTCACACCACCGTAAGGCAGGTCGCCGTGCCACTTCGTTAGGCGCTTTGCATAATTCAACTGGCAGCAGTTTTATCATTATTATTAATACCGTCTGGAAAATTGAAATTAAAGTTAATTTAAAGAGTCGGCTACAGGTGTGATGAAGAAAGGTCCGCATTCCGGGCTGTGTCCCGTATACAGACTGACCTGTGTGTCCCGTATACAGACTGACCTGTGTGTCCCGTATACAGACTGACCTGTGTGTCCCGTATACAGACTGACCTGTGTGTCCCGTATACAGACTGACCTGTGTGTCCCGTATACAGACTGACCTGGGTGTCCCGTATACAGACTGACCTGTGTGTCCCGTATACAGACTGACCTGTGTGTCCCGTATACAGACTGACCTGTGGGCTCCATCCGTGGCCTTGGGATCAGTCTTTATGAACCCAGAATGTTGTTCGTTCACTCCTCATGCTACAAACTTAGAGTATATCTAAGACATTAAAAATGGTACCTACAGTTAAGTACTGCTTAGTGATTAGAGCCTACAGAAATACAGCAATACAGATTAGCAGTTATAGCAGTTCAGAGATGGGGTAGTTTACTGAAGAATGAAGCTACCACAGTGAGCTGAATTTAGCATATCATACAGTATTTATGAAGGTTTACTGTGGTGCACATAGAGGTTTGCTAAGTATTGCAGTGCAATGATGGTGGTGAATAAATTATGTGATTACACTAAAGATATATGCACCACACTCAGTAATCACTACCGGGGATAACAGCCATAATCTAATGTACGCACACAAGCATGAACACACACTCACACGCATACGAACACACACACACAGATGCACGCGAACACACACACACAAACAAAAGTTTGTCAACTGCATAATCTTTTTTAAATGTATCCCTACCATATCCCTTTTGTAGCGTATCTGTCTGTGTGAACGTGTCTATGTAAGTGTTCTCTTTTGTACCGTATCTGTCTGTGTGAACGTGTCTATGTAAGTGTTCCCTTTTGTAGCGTATCTGTCTGTGTGAACGTGTCTATGTAAGTGTTCCCTTTTGTAGCGTATCTGTCTGTGTGAACGTGTCTATGTAAGTGTTCCCTTTTGTAGCGTATCTGTCTGTGTGAACGTGTCTATGTAAGTGTTCTCTTTTGTACTGTATCTGTCTGTGTGAACGTGTCTATGTAAGTGTTCCCTTTTGTAGCGTATCTGTCTGTGTGAACGTGTCTATGTAAGTGTTCTCTTTTGTACTGTATCTGTCTGTGTGAACGTGTCTATGTAAGTGTTCCCTTTTGTAGCGTATCTGTCTGTGTGAACGTGTCTATGTAAGTGTTCCCTTTTGTAGCGTATCTGTCTGTGTGAACGTGTCTATGTAAGTGTTCTCTTTTGTACTGTATCTGTCTGTGTGAACGTGTCTATGTAAGTGTTCCCTTTTGTACCGTATCTGTCTGTGTGAACGTGTCTATGTAAGTGTTCTCTTTTGTAGCGTATCTGTCTGTGTGAACGTGTCTATGTAAGTGTTCTCTTTTGTACTGTATCTGTCTGTGTGAACGTGTCTATGTAAGTGTTCTCTTTTGTAGCGTATCTGTCTGTGTGAACGTGTCTATGTAAGTGTTCCCTTTTGTACCGTATCTGTCTGTGTGAACGTGTCTATGTAAGTGTTCTCTTTTGTACTGTATCTGTCTGTGTGAACGTGTCTATGTAAGTGTTCTCTTTTGTAGCGTATCTGTCTGTGTGAACGTGTCTATGTAAGTGTTCCCTTTTGTACCGTATCTGTCTGTGTGAACGTGTCTATGTAAGTGTTCCCTTTTGTACCGTATCTGTCTGTGTGAACGTGTCTATGTAAGTGTTCTCTTTTGTAGCGTATCTGTCTGTGTGAACATGTCTATGTAAGTGTTCTCTTTTGTACTGTATCTGTCTGTGTGAACGTGTCTATGTAAGTGTTCCCTTTTGTACCATATCTGTCTGTGTGAACGTGTCTATGTAAGTGTTCCCTTTTGTAGCGTATCTGTCTGTGTGAACGTGTCTATGTAAGTGTTCTCTTTTGTAGCGTATCTGTCTGTGTGAACGTGTCTATGTAAGTGTTCCCTTTTGTACCGTATCTGTCTGTGTGAACGTGTCTATGTAAGTGTTCTCTTTTGTACCGTATCTGTCTGTGTGAACGTGTCTATGTAAGTGTTCTCTTTTGTAGCGTATCTGTCTGTGTGAACGTGTCTATGTAAGTGTTCTCTTTTGTACCGTATCTGTCTGTGTGAACGTGTCTATGTAAGTGTTCCCTTTTGTACCGTATCTGTCTGTGTGAACGTGTCTATGTAAGTGTTCCCTTTTGTAGCGTATCTGTCTGTGTGAACATGTCTATGTAAGTGTTCCTGGCGCCTCACCGATTTTGTCACCCAGCGGAACGCATGAACAAAGAAAGAAAATGGCGGGTCCCGGCACATCACGCCATTCGCACGCCGCACCGTGATTAGGAGGAGCCCGATCAACGGCGAAGACCAGATAATTCAATCACCGGAGCATGCTTCCACAAACATCACCAAAATGTCACAGGAAGCTCTGTCCCTATGGGTGCCCCCCCTCCCCCACCACCCCCTGCTTATTGTTGAGGTCCAGATTGAAGACCCCGCTCGAGCCAATCACGCGTCCCGCTTCGTTTCGCCACTCAGGCCATCGTTGCTTTATCACCACAGGACTGCGACTATTAATGGGTTATACGTGCCATTGATTTTTAATTATTTTTTAGCAGGCATGGAGGATAAATATCGCGGGGGGGCGGGGATCTTGAGGCTTATCGTAATCAACAGCTCTATCGATCGGCTGCCCGGGCAGCAGAAGTAATCTATTTTAAATACTCTTTCAGCTCTGCGTGCTGCTGGGGGGGACTTTCCTCTTCCATTGTAATTGTATTGGCAGGAGGCCACCGAGAGGGAGCATGAGAGGGGCTATTTAGTGTGGGCTTGACCAAGAGAGGGAGAGAGAGAGAGAGAGGTAGGGAGGAGGGAGAGAGGGAGAAAGAGAGGGAGGGGAGGTGGGAGAAAGAAAGGGGGGAGAAGGAGAGTGGGAAACAGGGAGAGAGGAACAGAGAGAGAAAGAGTGAAAGAGATGGACTCAGAGAAGGAGAGTGGGAAAGAGGGAGAGAGGGAGAGAGCAAAAGTAGGAGAGAGGGAGGGAGATGGAGAGTGGGAAAGAGGGAGAGAGAGGCAGAGTGGGAAAGAGGGAGAGAGGGAAAGAGGGAGAGAGAGGGAGAGTGGAAAACAGGGAGAAAAGGAGAGAGAGGGGGGGAGGGGTGGGATGGAGGGAGGTAGTAAGAGGCAGAGGATGTGAGAAAGAAGATATGTTCATAAAGCAGGAGAGAGAGAGGAAGGGAGAGGTAAGAAACTTGGATGGATAGTGCAGTGCATCATGGGACTGTGGGCGCTACAGGAGACTGTTCCATAACAGCGGTAACAAACAAAGTGAGATTTCCCAAAGCTACCTTTTCTTTACTCATATTTCACACTTTACTTGGAAACTGCAGTTGGATGTAAATACATTATTGCTCCAATAGTTAGGGTCTGTTCCATTTCAGTGTATTCAGTTCAGGAGATTATTTGAAACTCAATTTGTGAATTGAAAATATGAGACGATAGGAGATAATGCCCAATTTTCAGCGCACAAATTGAAATTCAATAAAACATTTTTGAATCAGCAGGATGGCAATGGAATCTACCACAGACCTTTATAATTTGTACTTCATCAGTGACACTAGAATGTTCTAAACAAAGCTTATGGGAGTGTCTCGGTGGCGTAGCCTGTAAGAGCACCGCCCACAAGCTTATTGCGTGCCGCAACGTTGGCTGTTCAAATTGGGCCTCTTGACCTTTGTCGCAGGTCTCTCCCTCTCGTTCCTCATTCTTCCTGTCTCTCTACACTGTGCTGTCCAATAAAGCTGAAAGAAATATAAAAATATCTTTTGAACTTTCTACCTCCCAAATGATCTCCCAAAATGACTGTAGCGCTCCAGAGAGACGATGGTGTTGGCGGTAGTGGTTGGAGATGGCGCACTGTGCCAGTATTCCCCGAGACCTGGCGGTTGAGCCGTGCTCTACTGGCGCCCGCCCGCGCTCTCCATGTGGCTCAGTAAAGAACGGCTTTTAGAAAGTGTGGCGGGATGACGGATGAGCCCCACAAGCCTCACGCCGCCAGAGTTGTCCCCTTATTGATTTATCCTCGCATTCGTCAGCGGCGGCGAAATGGCTTCGGACAAAACGCAGTCTAACACAATCCAGTCCACTCAGCTATTGTCTGCATGCCAGATGTATGCACCTGAATTACAGGGGGCGACGCCTAAGTGTTTCAAAAGAGGGCGATGATTCTCTCCTCACCGGGCGAATATAGATCACTCACAGGAGCGGCTCGACATCGGCCGAGACAAGTGCATTCTGAAGGATAACAAAGCTTTCATCCGCCTCGCTCTCTTCTTCGCTGGTATTGATCACAACTGAAGCTGGGTTTTCTCGTGCGGAACAGCTCCCAGTAATGCACCTGAACTGTCTCTCTTGTTCTTTTGATCACAGTTTAGGGCCGTGCCGGAGCGCCGCTGTGTTTTAGCTGCTTTTCTCCAGGTTAAACTTTGTGTTGTTCATGCAAACATCAGCAAAATAAATTTATAGAATAAGAAGAAGAAGGTTTTGGAAAATTTGCTGCTGGTTTAAATGCTATGTGATTTTTCCATTTACATCACCACTTGCTCACAGTTAACATGTTGGCAAGCCATCAATTCTTCTCACTGCTTAATTGTCTTGAAAATTGAGAAAATTACAGTACAATTTACATATGAGATTAATAAGAAACATTCTGCTGATGAGCGTCAATAACCCCTCTCGTTGATTCACTTTGTACACAAACATGTACACAAATGTACAAGCAAACTTGCTTTGTCTCACACACACACACACACACACACACACCCAGGGCATACAAACACACAAACACACCACTCGCAGGCACACACACAAGCAAACACACACACGCGCACCCCAGCTCTCCCCCTGTATCACACACACACACACACATGCACACACACACATGCACACACGCACACGCACGCACACACACACACACACACACACACACACACACACACACGCACACACACACACACAGTGCTCTGAGGTTGTGCTCTCAGAATAAATATCCCATTTTCTCTCCCTCAGTTTTTTTTCTTTCTCTTCCAAACTGAAGGTAATTTCATTTTAATCGATAATTAACATAAAGCCATAAATCATGCAGGGCGGCGTAAATATGGGTCAGGCCTGGGATTCCGGCATGACGACCTTTTCAGAGCGGGATCGGAATACGACGCGGAGAGAGGCTCGCGCAGAGAGCGCACACACCCCTCCCTCTCCCCCTCTCCTTTTCCCAATCACACCTTCGCTTTTCCCCAGACCTCCACTACGATTATGTGTCAGGCAGATTGAGAGATGCCTTGGACATGGGGAGTCTAATGAGGCAGGCCCTGGGCACAAGCCCCTGGAGAAACACCAGCAGGTGTATCTGCATCGGGAAGAGGAGGATCATGGGAAGATGGAGGTGGTGGGGGGGTGGGTTCGTTGTCATGGGTAACACGTCCACCTCCCTGCCACTCAAGGCTGATTGTGTGCGTGCGTTCCCAGCGGCTCGCTTGCTCATGGTGGACTGAAATTAAATATCCAGCTCGCTCACGGTGGACTGAAATGAAATATAACCGCTTAATGTTTGCTGAATGATCAGAGCACTACTATTTTTTTTTCCCACTGGACACAAGGGAGGCGGGACTTTAATAAGTATCCAGGTTTAAGTGTGATTTATCCTGCATTACATACGTATATACATCTGTTTTGAGATCAAAATCAATGAAGAAAACAAGCTGGTTCTCTGGAGACAGACGCTGCTATACATCTAGCCCAAGCATTGCACAATGAAACACTTAATATCTGACTAACTGCTGTCTCGAGTGTTTATGAGAAACAAAGGTTAATTTTGACTCCTGTGAAAGATGACTGTACATATTATCTCCACTGGCAACCATAGATGCAGTGAGCAATGGTTTTATGTTAGTGCCCTCAATCAAGGCAACTAGTAAATAATAAAATAATAAAAGTTCTGATCAGCCATAGGAGGTTCTACTCTGCATTCTTAATTACTGTAAGTCTACTGTATTTATTACATGTACATTGTATTTTGTTACATATACCACCGTAAATATATGCACCTTGTTGGTTTAAAGCAATGATGCCATATCAGTTATAATGCGGTGTAGCCCCCATTTATTTTGTACATTAATGGCATTTAGCAGACACTCTTATCCAGAACGACTTACACAACTTGTAACAACATTTTTCCATCCATTTTATACAGCTGGATATAATACAGAAGCAATTCTGGTGAAGTACTTTGCTCATGGGGTCGCTCGTGTCCTACCAAGGAATCGAACGTGCAGTTCCCTCCCCATTATACTACACTGCTGCCCGGGAAAAGCTCTTTAACTGGAGGGTAGCCCTCGGAATTCCCTCTGTTACCTATATGTTCCTCCATAGATGGAATCTGAGTGCTGAAAAGTGTCCCTAGTGCAACCATGTTTCCCCCAAAGCAGCTCCCAAATAAAGCTCTTATCGTAGGGCTGCTGTTGTAATCTGTGCTTTTACATTCCTTCTACCCGGATTTGCGATTCGTCACGGTGTAAATCAGCTCTCCGCCACGCCGCCCGACAAGCATTTTTTTTGTTCCTTCATTTCACCCAAAGCAACTGAAAATATTCCGAAGCGGGCTTATAGATGGCTTGGATTTTCACCAGAATAATCCCATTAAAATGGAGGCTCCGCACTCGCCAGCAGCCTTTTCCTTTTGATGCTAGGCCTGGATTCGTCCCGTGCCAGCTCCCGCGCGGCAAGGGATTCCGGTCGTAGACCGCAGCTTGAAACCTCTGCCTTTGTGCGCACTCGGGTCGCGCTTTGCGCTTTGCGTGTCGTACTATCAATCACGATATTAGAGCAGGGTAACCCACAGAGGCACACGTTCTCGGGCCCAATATTCCTTCCAGATACGCCCACCCCCAACACCACTGTCTTCCATTTCCCCTTCCTCACCACCGGACCTGAATTTAGATGGAATGCTCACATCGCCTAGCAACAGAGGAGCTTGGTCCACAGAGCAAACTCAAAGCTTTCCGAGTGGGATGATTGGCTCATAGCTCATGACCGCTTTACCCATTTGTTTGCATGGTTGAGAGTCATTTGTTTTTCTCAGCTGGTAATTGAAGGCGTTTTGCCAGGTTTCCACAGTACCGGCCCTGCCAGCCTGCACTGTCCTGGTTCAAATTGTAAAACACTCGGATTCGCCCCAAAGTTCATTGTTTGTCTACTCCCTCAGTTTCCATTTACTTCCAAATTGTTTCCCGTATCCTTTTGTTTTTGTTTGTGACTCTTGCCTCCGCAATTACGTTAAGACTCAGACAACATCCCTCCAAGGTTCAAGGGTACTCCACTGAAAGTAGCAGAGTACAAGTTAGTCAACAAAAGAAGTGTTGGCATGCAGATTGCTTTCTATCGCCCACAGTTAAATCAATTACACGTATTGTTTGCTCCTTAAGAAAAGTCAATGCATGCAGTTTTCCCCTCAGGAAGACGCCCTCGTATCAGGGAATCCTTCGGCTGCAGAGCGAGAGGCTTTACTCTGTATCGCTTAAAAAAAAACCTCCATTGATTAGCATATTATTGAATTTGTTTTGAGCATTTTGGGAAAAACAATATTTAAAAAAACAAAACACAAAACAACTCATATTGAGTTAGTCGGAAACATCCAATAGCATAGTCATTTACAGTGAATATTAAACTGCTTTTAAATAATATCTATTAGTGCCCTTTCCACACTCAATGTGTAATCAAAACTCAAAGTTTAATGCTTTTAAATACCGGTATTTTAAATGCTAAAATATTTGTATGTTGTACTTGTCTTCGACTGATATTGTTTATATTGTTCGGTCTCTGACAAAACGGTGTAGTCTTTTAACTGTTCTATTATGTTAGCATTTTTACTGATATTTGTGTTAACGTGTTACTATGGGTCAATATATTAATAAACATAAAGGTTCCAAGTAATTTTACTTCCTAATTCTCTCGGATGTCTTAAAGGTGTTTGCTGAAGAAAATCACCAATTTGAAGTAATACAAAAACAAAAAGTAATTTTGGGTCATATAGACCCTAACATAATAGGAAGGCTAAATGGCACACAGCAAAAATGAAACCCTATAAAAATAAAATACCCTAGGGTGTTTATTTGAGTCTGTAGTCTCATATACATATTCTAGGGTGTTAAATGTACACCAGCAGTGTTAAATTTACACCAACATTTTTGCCGCGCAAGATTCTGGAACCAGACATTTTCTGACAGCATTATGGAAGTCAGTATAAAAATGGCTGTAAAATTTGTCGTTTTAGATAACTCTTCATAAATTTTCTATGTGTGTGTTATTAATAAACAGGATGGGCGATGATGATGATGATGATGATGATGACAGCAGGTTAAGTGACATGAGCTTATTCTGTGATTCACAGGGAATGATGTACCTGGAAGAGCGGAGGCTTGTGCACAGGGATCTGGCCGCGCGGAACGTTCTGGTGAAGTCGCCCAACCACATCAAAATCACCGACTTTGGGCTGGCACGCCTGCTGGATGCGGACGAAAAGGAGTACAACGCCGACGGGGGCAAGGTCAGTGATGTCACTGATGATGTCACAAAGGCACTGGGGATTCTGTGTGCCGGGAGGTTGTGACTGAATGAGGTTGGTTTAGGGCGAACCCCACCCACTGGCTATGATGTCATCATCATTACCAGGGTGACAAATTGAAACCTGCCACCAGCCAACTGCTGGTCAAATTTTGATTGTGGCTGACAAGAGTTTTACTCTAGCAGCCACTTTGCCCTGCAACCAATCAGTTTGTGTTATACTGTAAAAAGTAATGTGGCTGGTAAAAAGTAAAAAATGGCTGGTGATTTTTATAATACACAAGCCACTCTTGCTAGTGGGTGAAAAGGTTCATTTCATACCCTGAACATTACCGCTCACCAAGCGGGTCTGTTCACTCGTCGGCTTTACCGTCTCCTCTCGTTTCTTACCCTCAAAGGTATGCGGTCAGAAGGGAAGATTTTTTGTAAAATAGAGTTATTTTTTCACATTGCTCTTGCTCCCAGCCTGCACCTCGACCGCATCCACCTTTCCTTCCCAGCCTGCACCTCGACCGCATCCACCTTTCCTGTTCTTCCTCTCTCCCTGTGTTTCTTACTCTGTTTAGTTTTTGTGTTGATGTGTCATAGCTGGCCTCTCTGTCTCCCAGACTGTTTGCGAAACCACAGTCCTCCACCATCTCCCACTGAGTAATCGATGCGAGAATGAAACCAGCTTTTTAGTTTCTAAACACTGTTGATTCGCATTAAGTGTGCCGGTGTGTGTGTGTGTGCGTGCGTGTGTGCAGGTGTGTGTGTGTGTGCGTGTGTGTGTATGTGTGTGTGTGTGTATGTCTGTGCAGGTGTGTGTGTGTGTGTGTGTGTGCGTGCGTGCGTGTGTGCAGGTGTGTGTGTGTGCGTGTGTGTGTGCATGTGTGTGCAGGTGTGTGTGTGTGTGTGCGTGCGTGCGTGCGTGCGTGTGTGCAGGTGTGTGTGCGTGCGTGTGTGCAGGTGTGTGTGTGTGTGTGTGTGTGTGCGTGCGTGTGTGTATGTGTGTGTGTGTGTGTGTGTGTGTGTGTGTGTGTGTGTGTGTGTGCGTGCGTGTGTGTATGTGTGTGTGTGTGTGTGTGTGTGTGTGTGTGTGTGTGTGTGCGTGCGTGCGTGTGTGTGTTTTGCCATATGGGAGTTATCTGAAGTTTTCTTTGTTTAAAAAGCTTTTCTCTCTCAGATTTGTCCTGAGGTCTTGTCGGTTGTTCGCTGCTTTGTTGTTCTGTTTTTTTATTTTTTCATTTGTTCTTGAATGTTCTATAGTACCAGATAAAATAACCTCACTTTTACCCTTTTTGTATTCCTAGTAAACATAGAAATGAGCCTTGTATTCTATAATGCCAATATCTCCCCGTCAGAGAGAGCAGTGAGTGGATGTGCATTAATGGTAATGGAGAATGGTACAGGCAGGTGTAATCTGATGTACAGGTATGTGCACCTGCCATTGTAGTATAATGGGTACGGAACTGGGCTTGTAACCCAAAGGTTGTAGGTTAGATGCCCAGGTACCCTTGTGCAAGGTACTTAAACTGAATTTATTCCGTATAGGTCAAGGGTCAAGGTCAACTTTATTTATATAGCACATTTAAAAGCAACCACCGTTGCACCAAAGTGCTTTACAATATAAAAACAGAATTACAAAATACAATATAAAGTGCACAGTCAAAAATAAATAAATAAATAAATACAATAAGAAATATAAAAATACAAGTACAATTTAAGAAATACAAAATACAAATACAAATTACAAATTCAATACAAAAATTTAAAAAGCTAATGAAAATAAATGAGTCTTCAACTGTGACTTGAAAGTCTCTAGGGTCTGGGCAGACCTAATTTGCAGTGGCAGACTGTTCCACAACTTAGGGGCAGCCACCGCAAAAGCTCGGTCGCCTTTTGTCTTTAGCCTAGACCTTGGGACATCTAAAAGTAATTCATTTGATGACCTCAGTGCTCTAGCTGGGGTGCGAACATGGAGAAGTTCAGCTAAGTATTGAGGGGCCAGACCATTCAACGCCTTGAACACAAACATCACAATTTTAAAATCAATCCTGAAGCGAACAGGAAGCCAGTGCAGGGAAGCCAGCACCGGTGTAATATGGTCACGCTTCTTTGTGCCGGTCAAAAGGCGCGCAGCAGCGTTTTGCACTAACTGCAGGCGTCGTAGGGAGAGCTGGTCTAGACCCACATACAAAGCATTACAATAATCCAGCCTAGATGAGATGAAGGCATGGATAACCCTCTCCAAGTCCTTAGGAGAGAGGTAGGGCTTTACTTTGGCCAGGAGCCTCAACTGAAAAAAGGAACTTTTGACCACAGAGCCAATTTGTCTGTCAAATTTAAAACCACTATCGAAAGTGACACCGAGGCTTTTGATAAAAGAGCGATTTTTGGCGGCGAGGGGCCCTAAAACACCAACAGAGTCATTTAAACTAACCAGATGACCAAACACAATAACCTCTGTCTTAGCGTCATTAAGACTGAGAAAATTTTTATCCATCCAAATCTTAATGTCGCTAAGACCAGCTAGCAGAGGCTCGAGGGAGTCCTTGCACTTTACTTTTAAAGGAAGGTAGATTTGGACATCATCAGCATAACAATGGAAAGAAATATTATGCTTACGTAAAATGGAACCCAGGGGCAGCATATAAAGAGAAAATAATAAAGGGCCTAAAATGGAGCCTTGGGGGACACCACAGGTAAGAGGGGCCACATTTGAGGAGAATTCACCCAAATGGACAGAGAAACTCCTGTCAGTCAAATACGACTGAAGTAACATGAGGGCAGCACCTTTGATGCCAACACACTGTTCTAGGCGGGATAAAAGGGTCTTATGATCCACAGTATCAAAGGCAGCGGTCAGATCTAATGTTACCAAGATAGCAGCACACCCAGAATCAACAGTTGACACAAGATCATTAAACATTCTTAAAAGAGCAGTTTCAGTGCTATGACGAGGTCTAAAACCAGACTGAAACTTCTCATAGACGTCATTTCTCTCTAGAAAAGATTGCAATTGGATAGAGACTACTTTCTCCAATACTTTGGACAGAAAAGGCAGTTTAGAGATGGGCCTGAAATTTGAGAGAACAGAGGGGTCCAAATTAGGCTTTTTGATTAGTGGCTGCACTATAGCATGTTTAAAAGGAGCTGGAAATACTCCTGAACTAAAACAGGCATGAACCAAAACAAGAATAGAAGAGCCAACTGAATCAAATGCCTCTTTTAAAAGGCGAGAGGGAACACTGTCAGAGAGGCAATTTGTAGGCCGCAGCTCATGAACAACATCAGACAGTGAGGACAAGGATATGGGCTTAAACTCGTCAAAAACAGCTGGGCACACAGGTGGAGCAGAGGGGTCAGGAGCAGCGAGAGAGGGTACAGACCGAAGAGACAAGATTTTCTCAACAAAGAAATTGAGAAAATCATTACAGAGAGCAGGCGATGGTACAACAGGGGCAGTATCACGAGGGTTTACAAGAGAGTCAAGAGTATTAAACAGAACCTTGGGATTACGAATATTCTTAGAGACAAGGTTGGAAATGTGCTCGGTTTTAGCAGCCTCTATAAATGGTAAGATATATATTTTTTAAAATCTAAAGTTGTGTAGGTCGCCCTGGATAAGGGGGTCTGCTAAATTCCAGTAATGTAATGTAATGCACCCCTGTCATCTGGGCTCCAATTGAAAAAGACGGCTGCCATTGGCTAGCATGAACAGTGTGAGTCTGTGATCACCATGACAACAGGCAGGGTGAGCCAGGGGTCACTGCAGCAGGAGGGGGTGAGATAGGATGAGTCAGAGGTTTCCATAGCGAGGGCAACGCTGTGGCATCCTTTTGCTGGGAGACTGGCCACTTGGAGATGTCAGCACCGGTCAGCACTTGGGTCCAGTCCCACCGTCCAGACAGTGTGATTAAGTCTGTTTCTGTTTGTTCTCACTGATGTTAGCTTACCAGGGGAAAGGAGTCACAGGGAAAGAGTCACAGGGAAGGAGTCTAAGCTATTTCATTATTTTCTGCCTTTTTTGATTGAGTTTTTTTTCTTAGATGTTTTCAGCAGAAATTGAAGTGTTTTTCCAAACCTCTCTAAGTCCACTTTTGATAAACCATATTTTTTCAAGGTGGTTATATTTTTTCGGATAAATGGTGAGATATTTACGGGTTAACTTTTACACTATTATTATTCTTAGGGATTTAAGTATGAAAATTAAATGATTCATGCAACAACAACAAAAAACTCCACCACTAGATTTTTTCAAAATTGATAAAAGTTTTGGAAAAACGCTCTTCAATTGTGGTTTTATTTATTCATGAAAGCATAATGGCATGATGACTCACAACGCACACATAAAGGCTCGTCTATAATCTCTCTCACTCTCTCCCTCTCTCTCTCTCTCTTTCTGTCTCACCCTCACTCTGTCTCTCTCGCTCTCTCTCTCTCACTCTTTTCTCTCTTTCTGTCTCTCTCTCTCTCTCTCTCTCTCTCACACACTCTTTCTTTCATTCTATCTTCTCTCCAGATGCCCATAAAGTGGATGGCACTGGAATGTATCCACTACAGGAAGTTTACTCACCAGAGTGACGTGTGGAGCTATGGTGAGATAAATGATTGGATATCTAAGGGTTGCTGGTATTACAAATAGATTTTTTTCTCAGAAATGTATTGAATGCTTTTTGATGCCTCCTCAAAATATCAGTTCGAAAGATGAATTCTGATTTGATGTTTATTGCGTTCACTGTAGGGGTGACCATCTGGGAGCTCATGACTTTTGGAGGGAAACCCTATGATGGGATCCCCACTCGCGAGATCCCCGATCTTCTGGAGAAGGGAGAGCGCCTGCCCCAACCACCCATCTGCACCATCGACGTCTACATGGTCATGGTCAAATGTACGACACCTACTGTCTTTATACTTACACTGTCGCATAACGTTATACCATCGACGTCTACATGGTCATGGTCAAATGTACGACACCTACAGTCTCTATACTTACACTGTCGCATAACATTATACACACCAACTCTCACTCTCACACCCAAGCACACACACAAACATGCACATAGATATACACGCAATGCACACAAACACACACATACACACACACACACACACACACACACACACACAGACACACGCACAAACTTGAGTGTACTTTCTATGTACTGCAAGTACTATTTATATAGTCATACTTTATACATGCATTTATATATTTGATATATGCCACTAGTATGATATCTGCATTAGTATGTAATCCATATAATGTACTAGTGTCTGTTAAATGTACAAAAATGGCGGAAAGAGCATTGCTCGGGGAGATCAGCATATCTTCCTGAAAGGGAAAGAGGACTCAGGTGACCCCACCCTCAAAGAGAAAGATTGACATCATGGCTCCGCCCCCCAGGGAGAATGACTGACACTGTGATCCCCCCCCCCGGGAGAATGACTGACACTGTGATCCCGCCCCCCCGGGAGAATGAGTTACACTTTGGCCTTGCTCTTGTGTCTATAGGAATACTGTATGTCTGGTGTCATGCACCGCCCCCCCAAATCATGTGATCCGTGGTAATGATTGGCAGGCGGAGAACCTCCTGCTTACCCTCTGTCATGTAGCTGAGCAGGGAACCCTGTTTGACTGGTCACCACTCTCTTATTAAAGCAGATTCAACAGACAGGATTAGCTATGGAGGGGAGGGAGGTGTGTGTGAGTGTGTGTGTGTGTGTGTGTATATGTGTGTCTGTGTATGTGCATGTTGTGTGTGTGCTTGTGTATATACGTGTGTGTGTGTGTGTGTGTGTGTGTTTGTGTGTGTGTGTGTGTGCATGTTGTGTGTGTGCATGTGTATATACATGTCTGTATGTTGTGTGTGTGTGTGTGTGTGTCGTGTGCATGAGGGCGCGCGTGTGTGTGTGTGCCTGTGTATATGCGGGCGCGTGTGTGTTTGCATGTTGTGTGTATGCTGTGTGCGTGCCTGTGTATATGCGCGTGTGTGTGTGTGTGCATGTTGTTTGTATGTTTTGTGTGTGCGTGCGTGCTTGCGAGTTTGTATGTATATGTGGGTGTGTGTGTGTTTACATGTTGTGTGTATGCTGTGTGTGTGCGTGTGTATATGCCCATGTGTGTGTGTGCATGTTATTTGTATGTTTTGTGTGTGCGTGCGTATGTGTGTGTATGTGGTGAGAGGGTGGTTATGTTATTCTACCTTCTTTAAGCGCTGAATGGGTAACGCATCAGGATAGAATAAGCAGCATAAGCAGATAAGAAGACAGCTCAGAATAAGTGAATATGACACAAACTCTAATCTGCTTCACCTGAAAATAATTGGGCCTTTTTGTGAATGACATTGATTTGATGAGACAACAAGACAAAATGTAGTTTTATATTTAGTGGTGTGTGTCTGTGGTCAAAAATAATTGTCCCTTTGTGTGGATGACATTGATGAGACAAGGCAAAATGTAGTTTTATATTTAGTGGCCTGTGTGTGTGTGTGTGTGTTTGAGAGAGAGAGAGAAAGAGAGAGAGGGAGGGATTCAGAAATTGCCTGGGACACACACCTTTCCAAATGGTAATAGGTTGGCTAAGGCCACCTGGAGAGACTGCTTTTCCTGTGTGTGTGTGTGTGTGTGTGTGTGTGTGTGTGTGTGTGTGTGTGTGTGTGTGTGTGTGTGTGTGTGTGTGTGTGTGTGTGTGTGTGTGTGTGAAGGCCCCTCCCTGTCTGAAAAGCATCGCACTCACAATTATGTTTTACATTTAGTCATTTAGACACTCTCATCCCGAGAGGCTAACAAAGTGCATTCAAAGAAAAGGTTAGACAGTAACGATACATAATTAATGTCACAGCTGATAACGAGCATAAGGTAGCGCTAAGTGCAGTAGCCAGCCCTCCGGACTCTGCTTCCTCTTGGGGTGACCGCTCTCTCTCCGCCCCTCTTTTCTCCTGCAGGCTGGATGATCGACGCCGACAGCAGGCCCAAGTTTAAGGAGCTGGGGGCGGAGTTCTGCAGGATGGCCCGGGACCCCCAGCGTTACCTGGTCATCCAGGTGAGTGTTAGCCTAGCAGCAGTAAAAAAAGAACACTGATGCAGGGAAAGTTGATACATGCGTGATCTTAACCTGTAATCAACAAAATCTATACAAGTGGTCCCCAATCCTGTTTCTGAAGATCTACCCTGTAGGTTTTCACTCCACCCCGAACAAAGCACACCTCATTCACCAGCAACAGATCTCGTTGAGCTGCTAATTAGTAGAATCAGGTGTGCCAAAATAGGGTTTAAATGAAAACCTACAGGACCGTAGATCCAGGACCAGAGTTGGGGAACAATGATCTATAGAGTATGCATCGCAATATGTACAATGCAGCTTGTATTTAATTAAATATGCAAATATATAATATGCAAATGGCTAACAATAATACAATGTTTATATGTGTGCTGAACCTGAGGACTTGAAGGTGTCCCTCTGACCCCTGACCTTTAACCTTATGTTTTAGGGTGATGACCGCATGAAGCTTCCCAGCCCCAATGACAGCAAGTTCTTCCAGAGCCTCCTCGATGAAGAGGAGCTGGAGGAGCTGATGGATGCTGAGGAGTACCTGGTCCCCCACGCCTCCTCCATCCCCCCGCCCTCCTACACGCCCCGCTCACGGCTCGACTCTAACAGGGTAACGTATCCCAAACCCCCCCTGTCCCCCGTACCATCCCCTCGCCCTCCTACACACCCCGCTCACGGTTCGACTCTAACAGGGTAACGTATCCCAAACCCCTCCTGTCCCATCCCCCCGCCCTCCTACACGCCCCGCTCACGGCTCGACTCTAACAGGGTAACGTATCCCAAACCCCTCCTGTCCCATCCCCCCGCCCTCCTACACGCCCCGCTCACGGCTCGACTCTAACAGGGTAATGTATCCCAAACGCCCCCTGTCCCCCGTACCATCCCCTCGCCCTCCTACACGCCCCGCTCACGGCTCAACTCTAACAGGGTAACGTATCCCAAACGCCCCCTGTCCCCCGTACCATCCCCTCGCCCTCCTACACACCCCACTCACGGCTCGACTCTAACAGGGTAACGTATCCCAAACGCCCCCTGTCCCCCGTACCATCCCCTCGCCCTCCTACACACCCCGCTCACGGTTCGACTCTAACAGGGTAACGTATCCCAAACCCCCCCTGTCCCCCGTACCATCCCCTCGCCCTCCTACACACCCCGCTCACGGTTCGACTAACAGGGTAACGTATCCCAAACCCCCCCGTCCCATCCCCCCGCCCTCCTGCACGCCCCGCTCACGGTTCGACTCTAACAGGGTAACGTATCCCAAACGCCCCCTGTCCCCCGTCCCATCCCCCCGCCCTCCTACACGCCCCGCTCACGGTTCGACTCTAACAGGGTAACGTATCCCAAACCCCCCCCAGCAGGGTAACAGTATCTTTTCTCTCAGTGAGAAAGTGAGCGGCTCTCACAATATGCCTTATTCCAAACAGGACCTCTTCCTCCAGTCTGTTCATTCTGCTGCGATGTCGTCTGTCTTAACAGCTGTTCACTATCAATATGAACGGCTATCTCTTTTTTATCCCGAGTTCTCAGACTATTTAGATCAGCATTATTATTTACAGGGTATCATTTCAAAGGCACCTCCATGTAGGCAGACAGGTGACAATGTATTGAAGATTAAAGCACAGAATACAAATGTCAAACAAGGAATACATACAATTCAAATACATATAAGTGGCCAGTGCAATATGTACAAATGCCAGACAGAGCCATCTTCACTTGGTTAGCGCACAGCCAGTGAATAAAAAATGATTGTGACTGGTTTTAAAATGGTCAGTAGCCAATGAGGAAGGTGGAAGAGAGCAGTGGCCAGCCTGTCCAGCAGGGCTTGTCACAGAATGGGCCTGAGAGTGGGGCCTGAGAGGCCTGCTCTCTTAATCCAGCCCCCAGCCCCTGGGCCCTGATTTCATTACTGGGGCCTAGCAGTGTAAATAGCACCGTCCTGGCGGCAGAGGGGGTCGTGTTTGTGCAGGGAGGACTGTTTGCTCTTCCATCCTCCCGGTCGTGTCCGTGCATGTCTTATTAACCCCCAGCGCATTCGCCATGGGGGGAGGAGGTGTGTTGGGCCCCCCCAGGGGACATCCGAGGCCGTCTCAGTTTCTTCGCGCTTCTTTCGAAATGTGAAGGCCGGCACCTGGGTTTTCCTGGGGCTGAGCACTCAGAGCCACGGACAGTGGAGCCAAGCCCCTGGCAGCCTATCAGGGAAGGGCGATGCTAGGCCAAATCTGCCCGGATACAAAACGACTGAGACATTGTCTAGTCTCAAAAGCCTCGAGCGGAGGAGCGGAATTTAATAATCTTCCTCTCGGGCACCTGCGGCCCGTCTTACAGGGGGATTTCACAGAAAATCTGCCCTTATCCGTCGCATCAGTAAAGAGTCTCTTCTCACCTTTTTTATCACCTGAAGTAATGTTCTAAGGGTCTATTTTTTAGTACTAAGGCATGAGCCAATTTGAAATCCTTTTGTAACAACTAGCTCCATGCTACTCGATCTAACACTCATAAAAAACAAAAACAAAAGAAAACCCTGTGTATACACCTCTCTTTTAGAAGCGAACAGACGTGAGGCGTGTAGTGCCCTGGCTTCCACTGCGCAATGTGGGCATGCTCTGTTCAGACAGACTGGGGAAGTTGCGTTTAGCTGCACTCCTCTTTGAAAGGCCTCGCACACATTCACTGGAGCAGTGTGTGTTTATAATGAGAGGAGCCGGGGGCTGTTGAGCCCTACTCTCTGTCCTACAACAAAGACAGCTCGGAGCGTGCCTGCTGCTCAGTTTAGAAATGACAGGGTCCCGAGCCTCCCGTTTAAGGGAGCGGAATGACGGGGTCCCAAGCATCCCGTTTAAGGGAGCGGAATGACGGGATCCCGAGCCTCCCGTTTAAGGGAGCTGAATGACGGGGTCCCGAGCCTCCCGTTTAAGGGAGCGGAATGACGGGATCCCGAGCCTCCTGTTTAAGGGAGCGGAATGACAGGGTCCCGAGCCTCCCGTTTAAGGGAGCGGAATGACGGGATCCCGAGCCTCCTGTTTAAGGGAGCGGAATGACAGGGTCCCAAGCCTCCCGTTTATGGGAGCGGAATGACGGGATCCCGAGCCTCCCGTTTAAGGGAGCGGAATGACGCTCGGCTGATCTTGTACTGCATACTAAAAATAAATACTTATTTTTTCTCCTGATATGTATGACACTAAATCTCTGAATTTAGACTTTCAGAACATCTTTTATGCATATATTCCATTTGTCCCACAAACGTTGATATAATTAGTACATGCAAAGTGTACTATATTCACGAATATATTACTGTGAACTGAATAAAACTGTGGAAGTATGTGAATCGCATGCAAAGGCAAGTAGAGCCAATCATATATTTCAGCAAGATAATAAAATGTAAGTAGCGATGGTGACTTGTGACTTTATGTGTGATTTAAGTAATAAATCCAGAAAGTTCCACTAGCTGAACTCCTTTGCACATTAACTCTTGCATGGCTTCCAGAGCCACCCAAACCCTGAGGAATCAGACAAAAATGGTTCTTTAGCTTATCTCCATAGGGGAACTCTTTTTAGTTTTTTATGGAACCCTCTTTGGTGCGTGGAAAAGTTTGAAAGCTCCCAGATTGAACGACTTTGTTCAACAAAAAACTCTTGAACTAAATAGGGTTCCTCTATGGAGACACAGAGGACCCTTTTGGAACCCTTTCTTCTGGGAGTGTAGGTAGGGTTCCTCTATGGAGACACAGAGGACCCTTTTGGAACCCTTTCTTCTGGGAGTGTAGGTAGGGTTTCTCTATGGAGACACTGAGGACCCTTTTGGAACCCTTTCTTCTGGGAGTGTAGGTAGGGTTTCTCTATGGAGACACTGAGGACCCTTTTGGAACCCTTTCTTCTGAGAGTGTAGATAGGGTTCCTCTATGGAGACACAGAGGACCTTTTTGGAACCCTTTCTTCTGGGAGTGTAGGTAGGGTTTCTCTATGGAGACACTGAGGACCCTTTTGGAACCCTTTCTTCTGGGAGTGTAGGTAGGGTTCCTCTATGGAGACACTGAGGACCCTTTTGGAACCCTTTCTTCTGAGAGTGTAGATAGGGTTCCTCTATGGAGACACAGAGGACCTTTTTGGAACCCTTTCTTCTGGGAGTGTAGGTAGGGTTCCTCTATGGAGACACAGAGGACCCTTTTGGAACCCTTTCTTCTGGGAGTGTAGGTAGGGTTTCTCTATGGAGACACTGAGGACCCTTTTGGAACCCTTTCTTCTGGGAGTGTAGGTAGGGTTTCTCTATGGAGACACTGAGGACCCTTTTGGAACCCTTTCTTCTGAGAGTGTAGATAGGGTTCCTCTATGGAGACACAGAGGACCTTTTTGGAACCCTTTCTTCTGGGAGTGTAGGTAGGGTTTCTCTATGGAGACACTGAGGACCCTTTTGGAACCCTTTCTTCTGGGAGTGTAGGTAGGGTTTCTCTATGGAGACACTGAGGACCCTTTTGGAACCCTTTCTTCTGAGAGTGTAGATAGGGTTCCTCTATGGAGACACAGAGGACCTTTTTGGAACCCTTTCTTCTGGGAGTGTAGGTAGGGTTTCTCTATGGAGACACTGAGGACCCTTTTGGAACCCTTTCTTCTGGGAGTGTAGGTAGGGTTCCTCTATAGAGACAAAGCCACGTCCTGGGTTTGTAGGGCTCTTACCTACTTAAGACTATGCTCTGGACTGTATGCAATATGCATATGGATTTGCACTCAAAGAGTTCCAATGGGAAGCCAACATAAGTGTGTGTGTTTGTGTGTCTGTGTGTATATATGTGTATATGTATGGTCACTTGTGTGTGATTGTGTGTGTGTGTTCATACGTACGTGTGTGTGTGTCCGTGTGCATGTGTGTGTGTGTGTGTGCATGTGTGTGTGCGTACGCGTATGAGTGTGTGTGTGTGTGTGTGTGTGTGTGTGTGAGACGGAAAAGTAAACAGAAAGCTTCTGCCCAAGGCTGTCCTTTTGCTGAGAGACAGATGACTCAGTACTGCCTGCAGGGGGAGTGGCCTTCTCAGCGGAGTCTCCGCCCACTCACGTCCTTCACCACACACCTGCAGTGGCCTTCTCAGGGAGCAGAGGGAGTGAGTGGGAGTTAAATTCTCTCCCCAAACCCAAGCGAGAGGCAGTAATTGAGCAAGAGCCCACCTGTCTCCCCGAGCTGATGCAGCCAGACACCGTAACAGTGCACTTTTTCTCTCTCTCAGTCTCTTTCTCGCTCCCTCTTTTTTTTAACCTTAATTGCAGAACTTAATTTCGATTTTTTTTTCCCCTCAAGGATTTCACAGATTCATAAAAACTGAAAACTTTTTTACCCCCTTAAATTTCATTAGTGTTTGTTACTGTATCGCAATTATAGTGCGTTTATTTTTTTATCAGATTTTTGCCTTTTTCTGGATTATAATATTAGTATAATAATAAATATAATATAATAATTATCATAATAATAGTACGTAGTCACCTTTAGTGTAGTGACCTTACAAATGCCTTTTTTCAAAGTGCCAAAATGCAACACTTAGTAATCGTATGGAGTCTCTTTTTAAAGGTATTTAGTGTTTAGCTACTTCACAGATGTCCTTATACAAAATACAGTATTTAGCTACTTCCCAGGTACACTATTCAGCTTTGTTATAAATGCCCTAATCAAGGACACCATGAGCTTATAAACTTTTTGTTTGAAATATAATTTCCAGGCAGTGCCTCTATACTATTAGAGCACAATTAGTTTCTCAAATGTCCATTCCCCTGTGTCTCTGTAGAACCAGTTTGTTTACCGGGACGGAGGCTTCGCTGTGGAAGAGATGATGTCATGCCACCCTCGAGCCGGGGCAGCGGCAGCGGCGGTCCCCTCCTGCACCGCCATGGAACAGGCGGCCGTGCAGAGCGCCGCCCTGGAGGACCAGCGGTGCAACGGCACCCTGCGGAAGCAGGCCTCGCCCCGGCTCGGGGAGGACAACGGGGCCCAGCGGTACAGCGCCGACCCCACCGTCTTCCTGACCGAGCGCGGGCCCCGGGGGAACACGGACGAGGACGGCTACATGACCCCCATGAAGGACCGGACCCCCTCCGGTAACCCCCCCTCTCCCCACCCCCCACCCACACCTCTCTGTCATATAGGGAGTTCATTTCCATCAGATATTAGTGCCTTTTCACTCTTATCACCCGTTTATTAAAATAAATCCTTCCATTTTTTTAAATATGTAACACTCTCATGCACTTGACACTCTATATTACTTTACATTACTGACATTTAGCAGACGCTCTTATCTAGAGCAACTTACAGCATTTAATTTTTTGCATTTGGTATCCATCTATACCATTCTCTACCCATTATACTACACTGCAGCCCTATATTGTAGTAGTAATTTAGTAGTAGTTTAGTATTGGCCATAAACTAACTGTAAGTAACTATTACAGAATTCCTCTGACTTTATTTGACCACTCACCTGCTGGATCCTGATGATCACAGGTTTTTTTATTGTTTACTATTCATTAGGCCACTGCTGCAGTGTGTTGCATCAAGATAAGGTTAGAAATCAGGACCCCTTTGTGAGAAACAGCTGATACTTTGTCGGGTTTTAAGTATACTACATTTGGAATACATTTTGCTTACTTAACTACTTTCTCGTCCTGTCTACTCAGCAAGCATACTTGATAGTTTGGCAGGGTCCTGATTCGGACACAGTCCTACAGCAGTAGTTAGGAACCGCTCTTAGGGTTCCCTGCAGAGAGTGAGGAGAACCTTTGGAACCTAATTTTGTTGTTTTACTCATCTGTCATTCTCTTTTGTCCCTAGCAGACTATCTCAACCCAGTGGAGGAGAACCCCTTCGTCACTCGCAGGAAGAACGGGGACGTGCACGCCCTGGATAACCCCGGGTACCACAGCGCCCCCAACGGGCAGCCCAAGTTAGAGGACGAGTATGTCAACGAGCCCCTCTACCTCAACACCTTCCACAACTCTGGCGAGAAGGGCCAGGAGTTCCTCAAGAAGAACGGGGTCCCCGCCCCCCACAGCACGGCCTCTCACCTCCCCCGCCCAACGGGCCAGATCAGCGGCCACACCCCCAACCCCGCCCAAACAGGCCACGCTCACGGCCCCCACACCCAGTTGTCGCACCTTCACGTCGGACACCCCGTCCACGCCCTCCACCCAGGCCACACCCTCCACCCCAGCCACGCCCCCCACCCCGCCCATACCGGCACCATCCTGGCGGACAAGAAGCCCAAGAAGACCTTCGACAATCCCGAGTACTGGCACCACAGCCTGCCCCCCAAGGCCAGCCTGCACAACCCTCAGTACCTGCAGGAGTGCAACGCCAAGTTATTCTACAAACAGAACGGGCGGATCCGGCCCGCCGTGGCCGAGAACCCCGAGTACCTGACCGAGTTCTCCCTGAAGCCCGGCACGGTTCTGCCTCCCCCACCATACCGCCAACGGAACACTGTTGTGTAGAGGGGAGAGGCGGGCGGTCCCACCCCCGCTCGCTCGTCTCCGCCTGGTTCCTGCGCCAGCAAATACCTGACACCTCCCTATAGCTCCACCCGTCTCTCTTTCAACCTGGAACACACAGCACTCAACCCACCGGACACCGCCTCGATCCCAACGCGCGCTCTGAAGAGAACGCTCATGCGCTCTGCGACCCCCGTAAACCTCCCCTCCAGGACAGGGTGACTTGCCAAACACCCCCCCCTTTCGTTCTCTCGTCCCAAACTTTGCCGTGGTGACCATCGCCTCTGGAAATAGATGCTTCTCGATGGGCGTCGTCCTTCTCTGATGTAGGAACAGGCTGGACCCCCGCCCCCAACCCCCTCTTATTTTCCTTTTGGGATGAGTTTGTAAAAGTGGGCTTTGTGAGTTCAAAGCAATATGGAGGAAAGCAGGCGTGTGACGTGACATGTGACGTGACATGTGACGGGTACACTTGCGAATACAGGGTTGGGTCGGCAACGCCGACGTCACACCGTGTGGCCACATCATAAGGACCCGTGGGACAGCTAACACGGAGACAGAGAACGCCGTGATCCAAACTCTGCTGTTAGAGACATATTTAAGCCTCTGACCTTAAGACACTAGAGCTCTGACTTACAACTGTAATTCATCACCATCAGGCCAACAGTCTGACACTGATAAGCATTAAGGTCACTCTGACCAGCATTTTTGTCCAAACTGTTTCTGTAGATCTGTTATCTTGCTTGGTGTTACATATATAATATGGAATAATGTAATCCATCCCTCCTATAGTGTGCTTGCTTTAGTTACAAGCACTTTGACAATTCAACATGGCTTCATGGTACTTTATTTCACATAATGCATTTGGAGTTTTTGTAGAGCAGGTAACTACACTGCCTGGACAAAAAAAAGTCGCACACTCTAATATTTTGTTGCCTTTAGCTTGAATTACGGCTTGCACTCGTCATGCCATTGTTTCGACAATCTTATGCAACGTCACAACATTTATTTCCATCCAGAGTTGCATTCATTTTAGGCAGAGATCTTATATTGACAACGGGAGAGTCTAACTACTCCGTAAAGTCTTCTCCAGCACATCCCAAAGACTTTCACTGGGGTTAAGGTCAGGACTCTGGTGGCCAATTCATGTGTGAAAATGATTCCTCATGCTCCCTGAACCACTCTTTCACAATTTGAGCCCGATGAATCTTGGCATTGTGGTCCTGGAATATGCCCATTGATGGGATAGCCTGATCATTCAGTACATTCAGGTACTCAGCTGACTTAATTGTATTGCTGCATAATGTTGTTGAGC
Source organism: Ilyophis sp. 1 JC-2022 (assembly GCA_022702515.1). Classification (NCBI taxonomy): domain Eukaryota; kingdom Metazoa; phylum Chordata; class Actinopteri; order Anguilliformes; family Synaphobranchidae; genus Ilyophis; species Ilyophis sp. 1 JC-2022. The sequence continues at coordinate 102,859,875 of CM040397.1, read as the reverse complement.
CTAGACCTGACCAATTGAAGCAACCCCAGATCATAACACTGCCCCCAGAGGCTTGTACAGTGAGCAGTATGCATGACGGGTGCAACGGCAACTTCTTTTTTGGCCAGGCAGGCAGTGTGTAATGGACATGCAGTCTCAGTTCACTTGCCACGTGCTCTTCATTATAGAGCCTGGTAGACTACAGAAGTTCACCTGGTTCCCGTTTTAAAATGTGTCCTGGGTCTTATGTAGCAGCAGTCACAATGGCATTTGAATTACAGCTTAAAGCAGAAACTCTATTGTCCTGGGTCAGGAAACACACGTGTGTGGGGACATGAGCAGTATCACCAAGAGAAAAGAAGATGTAATTTACCCTGACATCACAAAGGATTCAACCAGACAAAGGGAACACACAAATACGGTGTTGCTAGGCACTGTACTTTGTTGAAACCGCCAACGTTAACGATCGATGCCCAGAAGAAGTGGCAGCGAATGTCTTCTTGGGTTTTCAGAGGAAGAAAACGACCTTGGACCAACAACCACTGATCTGATCTTTATAGAACATTCTGCCAGCGCCGCTTGACTTCTTTTCCAGACTTGGTTATGGCTGTCTTTATTCACAGCGAGCCAATCAAAGGCTCAGATGCGGGCGGTGCTCCCACAGTAATACAGATGGGAGGCCATTTCATTTTTGTGTATGACGATCACTGTACATACAGCAATGCAAGGAGAGACAAGAAAATGAGGTTTGGATGGAACATCTCATCATCCTGTGCACTGTATACTGTAAAAATGACAGCAAATACAAGGAGCCCAGCGTGACTCCCATTGGGCAGAGGGTGTGAAAAGTGGGCGGAGCTAAATGTCTCTTTTCTCTTGCTCTCCTGCTTGGACAAAAGACAAAATTACACCTGGGAGACCTGACAGTGCCCCCTGCTGGGCTGTAGCACACTAAAACCCTGATACATGGAAGGGGTTCTTACGTCCAGGTGTTGTGATTAAAAGGGTTAAAACCAGTCAGGCTAGCGCCAGAGGTGCTGTACGCAGGCACACACACATGTAGGATAGAACAGGAGAGGAAATTCATTGAGGAGATTTGGGCCTCGATAAAATGAGAAATGAGCCATGATCAGTCTGTCTACCCTACCCCTCCACAGTGAGATTTTATAACTAAAGGGTAAATGGGGGCCTATCCGAAGACTGGAAGGAGGCGATCATTTTGATCACACTGCTACAGAGGCAGACGGTGTAATGTAGGAACCGTGTAGTACGTTTTCCGACTGTTTTCTTTATGCTTTTACACATGGAGATCCAGGCCTAAGGACAAGCCAGGTCTTACCTAGATATTACCTATGGATATGCCAGCGGTGCACAGTGTCCTTCTGCAGAAAGTTGACTGTAGCTCGGAGAAAACTGTGCAATGTCATTCTGAGGGGTTTGTTCACTTCACCAAGTCAGTTTTAGTAATAAAACATGAAACTACACTAATTGATAATGTAGACCTTTTTTTACAAATACAGTAGATGTGAAGATAATGTTGAAATGAAACAGATACGAAGAAAACATGTCTATCATTGGCCAGCAGCATTTGTCTTTGAGAACACTGCCAGACACTATGTTTGCTGCTGCACTCATTTAAAATCACTAATTTCGGGGCTTTTTTTAAATTTAACTTTATAGCACTTAACCCATTGGTTCAGCCAAATGATCTAATTGTCTTTTTTACTTAAGGGGCTGTTTGATTTGCGATTCATTTTAATTATATTTAATCACTCTGCTTGTAAAAAAGCATATTTTCCATATCACAGCTGTTTTTACTGAAAAGGCTTGTAATTTATTTGTTTTTTTTTACGTGATGAAGCACTTTAATCACATTAGAAGTGAAGAAATTATGACGAGGTTGCTAATATTTGTGGTGAAAAAAAAACAATACGTACATTCTGTATTGGAAAGTACTGGAAACCTGTGGTAATTTGAAATACAAACTAAACATGGATGTTTAACAGAAGACAAAAATATAAATGTATTTCTGTCTTTATGGAGAAAAACAAGATTGGGCAAATTTCAGCCAGAGAATGTTCCAGTCTAGTTTGTGCTCATAAGAGTAGGTCAACCCACAATGCACTGCTTCAAATTAAATTAGTGAAATGCTCTTCTACTTTCAGAAGTAAAGAGATGTAGATAAGGTATATCACGCATCTCTACCATACCTTTAAAAAACGAACAAAAATAATGATTCTGACAGTACCAGACCTTTAAGTAGTTTCTAATGAATGTGATTATTATTATTATTATTATTATTATTATTATTATTATTATTATCACATCTAGTACCACTATTGTCTATTCACCCAAATGGTTTCACACATTGCTGCTTGCAGCGGTAAGCGCTATGTTTTTCACGGTATGGTTTGTTGTCTCATGTGGCATCCTCATCTCTTTACTGTCCTATATGAGAGATTCTGACTGGAGGATTGTTTTATGAAATTTGAGACCAATTGGCAAATCAATGTCTTCCCAAAGGGCCAGCATCACATATTGTACCTCCTCAGTGTACCTTTTAGGTATAAATGTAGGGGTACGTCATCCAGTCCCCCTCTACAACTAAGGGAAATATATTCCTGTTTAGCCTCACTTCCTAGCAAATGTAGACCCATGGAACCGGCTCTGCGAGAAAGCAAAAACAGCGTTTGTTTTTCTCAAATGTGTTTTTTTTTTAACGTATGTAGCATACACTGTTACTGAGGTTGACTGGGCGAAACTTTATTTAAAACAAACAAGCAGCTAACTGAGGAACAACTTGATCGATATCCAGCATTGTAGCCTTGAAGAAAAAAGGGGTAAAATGATGTGCGTGTTCAATAAAACATGGTCTCCCGAATGAAAAGATGAACCCACGTGGAACTTCCTCCAGATCTCAGTGTGGGTATTAGGATCGGCTCTTTAGTTCTGGCACAGCCATTGAAATGAGATGGAGGAAAAGCTATTCATGTTTTCTCCTCTTATCTCTTTCGTTTAATAAACACTGTTGGAGTGGATTTCATATCTATGTTAAATATTTATATTCAGACACATTTAAAGTGGATTCAACAGAAATACTGATAATTGGTTTTTTACGGATTTATTTTTTATTTCATTCTTTTGCAGTTTTCGCAACGGAATCTGACACACTATTGATTTGTAATAATGATAAATGGTTTATTTAAATGGTGTGACAGTAGAAAACCCTACTTCCTGTTTTTAATATTTCTTGTTCCTGGATTGGATTGCCAGCTGAGTGCACTCTTACTCTCTCCAAGGTTCCGTGTTTAGAGTGGCAAAATCATCCTGTTTGATGTATCGCCAGATTCTGTAATTAATCATCCAGCTGTAATGACTTATTCCTTTTTACTTTAGATTACTCTTGTAATTTTTTTGCTGAAATCAACTGCAGTATATTCCACCATGCCTTCTCTAGTTATTGTTTGGTAATATCTACAGCTGGATAATAGTCTTGATTGTACAGTGATTAAGGAGCAGTTGACTGGAAACTCAAAACTCGTATCCAGTGATTAAGGAACAAATCAAATTTTTGTATGCAGTGCAAATAACATTTCTTTATTTAATTTTTATCGCAACTTTATTGAGCCTACAGCACATTGAAGAAGCTTTTTTTGGGGTCCTGACAAAGAAGTCCATCGGAATACATCCTCTTTGTGTGAGTTAGACAGATTAATTATATGCAGGGCCTTAACAGGCAATAATAATTTTGTAGAGCAATTCCGCAACATGCAGGCAGCAGTGATGGGAAAGCTTCCGAAACCCCTCATTGGACATAGTTGCTGGCTTCAGATTATGATTGGTTCAGATTAGTCATTAATGCTATAGCTCCACCCTATAGCTCCACCCATTTCTATACTTTAGAATTTTCTTTTGGGGGTTAGAAATGTGGGTTTATGCAGGCCCATGTGGATGTAAGCATGCCACAAGGACCAACTGTGCTGGCAGAGGTGGAGAAGGGCCTTTTTCACCGTATTCATGTACACAAATTATAAATTACTTTTGTCTATTTGTTTTTATACTTTATGCAATTCTTTCAAATGGCACAATTTGCTTGTCATTATTTTATTGTTCATAAAACATAACTGCCTTTTTTATGCCGAAAACATCTCTTACATCACAATTGCCAGAAATATTGTACACTAAGGTTTGTTTACAGCTTTTTACAAGATTTTAATATCACACTGACATATTTGGAGGAAGCGTTTGTTTGTATTATACAGTTGTACGGACTGGTTGTTCCTCAAGATTTACTACTGTATGTTAACCAAGAAAATGTGAATAGTATTTTTATAGAGTGCTGATGAACCGGCCGGGAGCATTTGTAAATAAGGGGAACGTCAATTTAGCATTGTTTATTATATAATTTCTTTTTTTCAGCACCACAAAAATGTGTTTATTTGAAAGTGTCTGTTAGTGATCAGATTTTTTTTCCTGTATATATCTGTAATTTGGATTGTGAATTTTGGTTTGAGTAGCTTGTGATTTCCCCCCCCTTTATATCCCCTGAAGTTCTCCTTGTGACTCTGTATTTAGCACAAATCAGTGGACTGTGTGTTTGTACCTCTGCACTCACTCACTCACTCACTCACTCACTCACTCACTCGTGGTAGGAGCGGTTTTAGCTTTGGGTGCTCTGCTCTGAGCTTGCTCTCTCTCTCTCTTTGTCTATCTCCCTCTCTCTCTCCCTCTCTCTCTCTTTCTCTCTTTATATCTCCCTCTTTCTCTCTATCTTTCGTCATTTCTTAATGATTTTTTTTTGTACAGAATCCAGCCGTAGGAACTCTGAGTGAGGCATTGTTGCAATACTGATGATTATTGTACCCAGTCTTTAAGCCCCAACCCCCCCCCCCCCCCCCCCCCCACACACACACACACACATACACACATGCACACACACACCTTTCTCTTTTTCTCTTTCTATCGTTTTATTATTCTCTCATTTTATTGTCATTACGCAGTTTTTTTTTTTTTTTGGTATTTATTACTCAATTTTCTCTCTTTCTCTGCTTGGTCCAATTGGACTTTGGCTTGTGATCTGTGTGGTCTGTACCGTGGACATTGGCCTGGGATCTATAGACAGCCAGCAACCAGTGTTGCCAACCTCAGCTGAAGCTAACACAACTGAAGACCCCAATAGACAATGACATGTGACATGTTCCCTCCACAATGGGGACGCCACCTAATTGAACAGACCTCATAAAAAAAGGTGTGTATTTTAGATAATTAAATGTGATCATTTTGGTTATTATGATATCATGGGCCACCTTTGTTTGTAATTTTTTAATGTTTACTATTCTACTCTCATCTATTCATTCTTACTTTTCTAAAAAAAAATATATATATATATATGTTTGACGGGTGCTGAAGTAAACTGAAATGGTTTGATGAATTCATCAGGTGATAGGTTGATCAATCAATTGAATGACTTACAGCAATTATGTAAACTCTCTCCCTAAATAAGCATCTACTCACTTCTTGTCTATGGCCCTAAAGAGGCTGACGGACTCGAGGCACAAACAGTAAAGAGGTGAAATGATTCAGGTGATCCCCCCCCACACCCTACCTTTCTCACCCCAACGTTGGCAGCACTGGCTTCAGCTTTCTGTGTCACGGGAGGTTTTACCGCTCCTAAGGCTACCGCATTTAAATACTGCTCCGCATTTTTGTTACATGAATCTGTCAAAAGTATATTTTTAATTTAATATAAATAAAGATCAATACAATATTTAAAAAAAGGCCGGTGTCCGAATCCATTTTGTTTTGGGGGGGGGGCGTCTGTATTACTCCTGTGGCCTCTCGACGCTTTTTTGTCCCCGCCGATTGTGAAAGACGTTTTTGTGGAGCCCCTCGCACTAAAAGCAAACAACACTGACTTCAGCAGCTTGCAGAAAACAGGTGAATCAATACTATCCCACATTTTAGCTTTTTGCAAAGGTCAGTGTTATTAAAATGTCAGGTTTGGCTCTCCATCTGAGCCCAACCCCTTCAGCATTCTTGTGTTGTTATAAGAGGACATTAGCTGCGCTTCCATTTGAATGTCACTGCAAATTTTTGGTGGAGATAATACAATCACTTTCACTTGTGCACAAAACACCCACCAAGGTAGCTTTTTACCACCTTTCATTCTGTTGGGAAAAGTTGTATCATGCAATGTTAGTGAACCCTGCTTGCTGGGGCCAGCGATGATTTAATCATTCCCATATAAGAATGGCATTAAGATTCGTGCAAATTGTACTCTACATTTTTCCTCATTCAAGTTCATTTCCTGAACTGTCCAAAAGGTAGGAACAATTTGGTTCAATATTATATGGTAGCCTGAACTGAACTTGTATGCCTGCTACACTTTTTTTTCCTTTTGGAAGACTGTACATTAATATGGAAACATACAGTAGCTGGGGCCTCATTTATAAACATTTTCTTGGATTTAGACTTGAAACTATTTAAGATAATTTTCAAGTTGTGATTAGGCTTGATTTTAAAAAAGTAACCGAGACTAAAAAAAGTAACTTACATTTATTTAAAGATCCGAAGCTGAAGACATATTACACAATTTTTTTATTCAGCAACATTTGGCAAGATTTGGCAACAATTTGAGATTGGGCAGTCTGTGGTAATTCAGGGGCCTCATTTATAAAAACGTAGTTGGACGTCATATTTCACTTTCACCTAAGCACATTTATTTAAATGGATGTAAGCATTATTTATAAAATTGGCTGCACTTGTTTAAAATAATTCAAATTGAACGCAAATGAATGAGCTCTGTAATTGCACCTTGATGCTAACTGGTCACATAAATTTAATAGAAAGTTTAATTTTCAACACCAACAAGCGTTCACGTGCGGCTCTCAAGCCTGCAATACTTCGGCATAACCAGCAGGTAATATGCGTACGTCTCGTGACGTAGACTAGAGCTACGACTGTTTCCACGGTCAAATGGAGTCAGGGAAGAAAGGGAAAAATGTGTGACCCTGAAACTCCACACGCTTATGTGTGCAGCAGGCATTGTTTCGCAGGTAGCCTAAGTCAAATAAGTTATCCAATTGTTCATTTATGGCAAACTAATATTGCTGTAAGAAACACTAAAACATTTTGACCATATGCAAATGGTTTGTAGTGGAATGTGGATAAATCGGAGTGCTATAACGTTACAGTATTATATTTGCAAGTGCAAAATATTATCATCCACTCACAAAAATGTTGTGGGCATCCAAAGAACGACAACTTTTCATCGTTGTATGCGTGTAGATTCCAAAGAAATGGTGAGACAAATAAAAAGCAATCAGCTTTCAATGGGTAGGCTACTCTTCTCATGCAGGTTGTACCTGTTCTAGTAGGCTAAGCTAGCAAAATAGAGGCAACGTTGTCATAAATCTTTTTCTTACAGTGAAGATGGACGACTTGTTTACATTCTCGGACAGATGTTAAAGTAAATCTATCACAAAGGCGGCACTTTCGCCACAAGTCAGAAACTATATCGGGAAATGCCCTCTTTCAAAAAAAAAAAAAATAAATAAAAGAAAAAGGCTATGTTGTTACTGCATACCAGTTTTTGCCAAAGCTGCATCATAGCCACCATAGCACGGAGCTTTCAAAACCATAACAACGCGGTAACCCTTTAAAAAAAAAAACGTAGGCTACACATAGCCTAGCTTATGATAACTGTGGACGAAACAGCCAAATAAAGCTGTATTGAAAAGAATTGGAGGCCTCTGTGTGGTGTTTTTAAACTCTAGTAGGCTTGTTCCCAGTAAATGTTTTGTTCCTTACAATCAATGTAGCTACTCCTTCAAATTAAAGCTGTATATTTGTCTTTTTAAGAGAAAGGACAACTACTAGCCTATTTGAAGAACAATGAATCGCCCAACACATGTGTATATACAGATACATTAGTATTAGAATTAGTTTGTGCACATCAGATAATTAGTAACATTAACTGTAAAATAAGAAACCAAAGTATATCAGTATGCGATTCCTTAACTCTCATATTGACATAGTTTTCAACTAGCCTATATACTACAACAACATAATAGAATTCCTGAAATTCAGTTATGGCTTTTGGTTTTGGTGTGCCACCCCAAGATTTTCAGTGGCCCTATCTGGCCACCCCGATGAACAATTTCTGGGGGCACCAGTGGCTTGTTTCGCAGTAAAGTCTCAGCTGTGATCGTTATGTGTGTGGGGGTGAAAGACTGTTGTCTGTCTTCTACCATCCCAGTCGGGAATGCCACGATTTTATCAAACATGTTTGATTTTATCGGGCTTAGTTTTTGCATAATCCTGTGGTTTGAGCTGGTCAAAGACTCAAATCACAACGTCAGTTTTCAACAGCCAATGAAAATTTTATTTGCGACAGAGGAAAGAAGGAGGGCGGGAAACGGAAGTAAACAAAAAATCCATACGATGGCTGAGCCGAAAAAACGTGTTTTGTGGAGGACTGCAAATGAGGAGCGACTTTTAGATTTGTGGCGGACTCATGAGTGTTTGTACAATGTGAGCTCTGAAAGCACAAACCACAAGTGTACCAATCTGTATGGGCTCCATGTTTGTTTTTGTTTCAAAATATCGCTGAAAAAAATACATTCTCGCGAGTGCAGGTGTACCCAGAAAAATCACGTTCTCATGAGAAAACTGCGTCCAATCTATTCTCCGTCTTTAGATTTTTACTCAAAGACAACCGTCGTTATGTGTGTGCGACAGAAGAGACAGTCCACTTTAGGGAATCGCACCCATAGTCTTCAAATGTACAGTAGGCCTACCTCCCCATAACTAGCAGGTAATTAACTTACATCAAGTATAAACTTCACATAGAGATACGATCATATCCACGTCAAAGTAGGATTTTATAAATGACCGCTTAGTCATGGATTTCTGTGTAAGCCACTATTTAAGATGCAATTTAATGATATCATTTTATAAATGACCGCCCAGGTCAATCACTCAGATTATAGAGCTGCAATGCCCACAGACCGCATCTCTTTAGTGAGAGAAGCCATAAATACAGGCCACTGTTATGCTTCCGGGATGCGAAATGATGTAATGATATGAAAGAGTGTAAATGTCCTGCTTCATGATGGTAACAGTCATCCTATAACGCTTTCTAGTTTTCTTCAGTGTATGTTTTCATTTTTGCTTGGTTCGGTTTTCTTCTCAGTTTCGTATTCTCAATGTCGAAACTCACTCAATTCGAGATTTCTTTAACTCAGCACTTGATAATTTGACTATGAGGATCAGCTGTCGATCAGTGGCTTGGAGCCTAGCAGGCAGTTAATTGATAATTGAGAGCAGCTGTGGTGCATTGCCTTGTCCAATGAGGGTGTGATGACACCCTTCCTGTTGGCATTAAAAGAGGCAGGAAATGGTGCATTCTGGTTCTTTTCTGATCCAACAACCTCTTACTGCACTTCTCATGTCAACAGCTTATTGGGTTTGAAACTCTGCAGGTCTTTTAAGGCTTTAAGTTTGAGTTTTCATTCGATTTAGCTGCCAGACTTTGAGGTTAAGTGGTGAGAATGTTGGTGTGCCTCGCTGTTTTCAAAGTGTTCTAGACACGCCTGTGCTGGGTCACCTGCTTTAGCCAAACTAGTCTTGGTGAATCATTGGTTAATCATTGGCGAATCATTGCGAGTTATTTTACTTGCCTAAATGATTGCCTAAGCCCTGCAGGCTTTTTGTTTTATGTTTTTATGTCAAATTAAGATCAAGTGTTCTGTCCATCTTTTCTTGATTTTCACCCACTTTGCAATCTCTCGATTGAAAGTGAGAAATTACACACTGTAGTTTAATATTTTTTATAAAACGTGTACTTGGTAAAATTGTTGTATCCCATCATTAGTTTCATTGAATGAAATTTGAAATGAATGAATGAATGAATGAATGAAATTTATTTATTTGGTCATTCCACTGTACATTGTTTAATATAATCATATTTTTATAAAATTGCCTACCCTGTTTCACTTTAACAATTGTCATGTATCCCATCATTAGTTTCATTGTGCCGTTCCATCATGTCTTTGGGAGATCCAGACAGTAATTCTTTGCAAAAGCAGCTATTTTAGAAGCTGTTTTAAATGCTACTATGTAAGAACATAGTATCTTCTGAGAAACGGTTAGGACTTAAATGGCACTCGTAGATATTGCATCACAACAGTAGTGGAAGTTCTGTAATAAAATGAACTTGCACCCACTCAAATTCAAACTGCTTGAATTTAGATTATAAAGTTGGCGTTGTGCTGATCAGTCAATGCATGGTCGCTCTCTGATCATCTTGTGATTAAACGTATCATGCGTGTCTATCTGATATAAGGGCTGATAAAACTGGTGCAATAAACATGCAGTCCTTGAAAAACTGCTGCCGCCAAACATTGGCTCGCATAAAAATTGGCGTATTTTACAGCAGTCTGAAATAAAGCTGTTTCTCATGAATCCGAGACATTTTCTCAGGGGGGGCAGTTTTAACTAGATTAAACGTGAAATGCGGTACTGAGTGAGCACTTAACATTTACGGATTTTCACTTCAAAACACAATGCAGAAACAAAATAAAATGTCACACTGATTAATGCTATTTGGTCGCATTTAAAGATATTTGCTAAATCTCATAAGATCCTAAACTCCGTAAAATCCTAAAAGAAACTAGGGAGACATTTTATGCCAGTTTGTGTTTTGTTGTCTTGTAAAGCAGTTAGTTTTATTTAATTTTTGATTTTACAATACAACTGCGGCGTGAATAACATGATCTGCCTATTAAAACAAATTACTCTACCATATCTTGAGATGTTGGGTCTGCATTTGTCATACAACCACACTTTTTTAAATTAATATTTCTAATGTAGGACCAACGTTCTCGAGTGGAATGTGACACAATTAGCCAAAGCTGTGCAATCCCACACTGCTGCATGACAAATTAAACTTAGAAAGTTCTGCTTTGTTTTATCTGTTCTTTTCTCTCTCATTTATCAGTCACTCCCCCCATCCTTGCTACCGCTCAGCTGGCTAAATCCTTATTATGCCGTTGCATGCGGTGTCTTTATGATTGAATGGACTTCGCAAAGCCCTCTAAGCTGCAGACGGCTTTCTCCGAAGAGTTTTCATTAAGGGATCTGTATTACATTTCCAGACAGCCAGTCCAAAATGGCAGGCAGGTATTTACTGGGCGCGGGTCTTAGACTTCTCAACGTTTTCTTCGTCAGCATTTCGAGATACAGGTAACCTTATTGGCCTATCTCCACGGTAATCTCTCTCACCGAATAGGATCACAGAAATGAGTTGAGATGTGAGGAACGGTCGTCAGCTGAACGGAGCGCTGTAATTTCATATTTGATATTTCCCCGTCTGCTGCCTTCAAGCGTTCTATTTATTGCAACAGTCGCACGGCAACAAAGGATCACAGGCCTGTGAAATCAGTCTCGGCTCTCATAATGTGCCACTGACATCAAATCCTTTTTCATGAAGCAATTTCAGATATGCTTTCTGACATTTGCCTTTTCTTTATGCAACCGAGACCTCCACAAAGTCGCCTGCTGCAACAAAGAAGTAAGGAGGTATTGTGTAAAAGACAGACCTCGTTTAGGACAATGGTTTGAAAAGTGCAGGGCAGGCAAGCATCATAAAACGTTTACCAGTGGAATGGTTTGCGGTAGACGTGTATTTATTTACTTACTTACTGTGATATTAACATGCAAACCTGTAAGCTACATATCAAATAATGACCTTCCTCATAATATGGATTTAAAAAAAGAAATCCATTTTAAATACCCAGATTGACACTACAGTGTCAGCATCTCTGAGGTTCTGGACAACAAACTTTCCTTCTCACAACCATATGTTGCTTATGCAGATCTTTCCTTTACTACATCCAGGGAATCCTGGTTCTTTGTTATATTGCTCTTTTGTGTCCCTATAGACAAACACTAATGTACCCCCACATTGATGGGTGCCTGTTGAGTGATTCTAAGGTTATGTAGGTAAATTATGTATTAAAATGCAGACATTACATGAAGAAAACTTCCAGACTTTATTTTACTACCCCTACAATGTTCTGAATCTTTCATTCCCACCCATGTATGGCTTTTTGCAGTTATTACCTTGAGCATGAATGAGATTCTGTGGAACTTATGAAGCTGTATCACACTAATAAAGAACCTTTTGTAGGAAGTGTTAACAATTGTTCTCACACAACAGAAGAGATCATTTTAATAATGGGCAAAGATTGTAAATGAAATGTTAGAAAGGTTCTACAAAGATTGTCAGTACAGGCAAAGATAGGCCTACGGTATTTTCCGTGTTAGACGCATTTAGGCAAATTAGTGAATCATGCTTCCACATGACAACAATCCATGTTAATTATCAGTAAAACTATATAGGAAAAGGTTATTGCTAAACTCTAGAGATGAGGACAATTACCCTGCAATTTAAACGGCGGTACAATGGAGCAATGGCACCTCATTGTCGAGTGACAATGGCCGGGTAATTGCAGCTTGTCACATTTCAGAGTGGCTTACCTTTGGGCAGTCCGACTCCAGATGTGAAGACCGCTAAGCAAATCGTTTCACCAGGCGGATCAAACTTTGTCCTAATTACCACGTGCTATTCTTCCCACGGAAAGAGCTCAGAGCTGCTGGTTGCGCTTAGTCAGTTGCATGCTTTGTGATCACAGGTGGGCACGGCACACATTAGGGCACAGGTGTCAAACTTCAGTCCTGGGGGGCTGCAGCATATGCTGGTTTTTGGGGTGTTCACGGCAACAGTCGTTCATTTAAGTCATTGATTGGCTTAATAATTAATGCCTTAAGTGGCTGCGGAATTAATGCATACCGCACAAACTCAGGGACTTTGCGGCCCCCTGGACACCCCTGCACTAAGGCATGTTTCCCCACTGCACTGTGTGCCTTGTGGGTGATTGTAGCTGTGCAGCTATTAAGCTATTATGGTAATTTTAGTGGTGGGGAAATGTCTATACCCAAAGTGATAGATCTCATTTAAACTTTGAGGGGGACAACAAACAGGACATTTTTAGGATTTGTATTTTATAATAAATGCGCATGCGCATGCATTTGATGTTTTCCTATATGTGGGTGATGTGTGTCCCTGTCAAGAATCTTTTCAGTACATTCACTTTGCAGATTACATTGTTTTAAAATAATAACTAAATTAAACGGCGCTACTTATTATTGTATGTCACAAATACAGAAAATGACTGAAAACTAACGGCTCCTTAGCGTGACGGATGAAAACCGCCTCAACATTATTTGTGAAATGTGAGTCTTAAGTTTTCACTTCACTTGATGTCATCAAAGTACCGTTTCATTGGTTGGCAGCAGAACCTGCTAACACAGAGCCACACAGGTTGAGTTTGAGAGAATATTCACCGGTTTCCCATATGTAATTCTGCCTGGTATTATGAAGCTAATTTTCTTTAACAAAAAAAAGTGATTATGGCGCTAACGTAGCTAAAGCCTTTCTCTTCTGAATCTTCCTGTACTTATCTCCCTGGTAAAGCAGACCGTGTAAAGGTTTCTGATGTATAATTTATTTTCTGAAGTCAGGGGTGACAAAGAAGGTGACTATCTGCGCCGAGCTGCGTTTTTCAGCACACAATGCATTGTTAGCTTCTACAGGAGGAAACGACTGCCTCCTTTTGTCATAGAAATCACCAAAGGTATTGTAGGCAAGCTATGAACAGAGCTGTGAATGGCCTTTACAAAAACCTCATATTTGCTTTCCTTGTTCCTCCTGGAAGTCCCACTGATACCCCAGCATGGAAATATAAATGAAAGCACTTTTCTGTAAGTGCACAATGGCAGTTTAAATGGATAATTAAAGCAAGGCAATCAGTCTAATTACACATTTGCTGTTGCATGTCACCTGTGAGGTCAACTTCATCTTTAGGTATTATTTCCAATGATAATTGCCAATCTTGAAATTGCAATTAAATGAAGTTGGGGTCTAAACGAGTGGACAATCTGTGCCTGTTTTTTATTTATTTTTATTTATTGTTTTTTATTTATATATTTTTATTTTTTATAATTGCAGAGTCACATGATTAATTCCCCCTCCCCTCCCCCAGTGAATTGATCTTAAAGAATTCCCCATACTGTTTTTTTTAAACTTTTTGTTGTTGTTGTTGTTGCATAGTTTATATACGTACTGGTGTTGCAGTGTATGAGGGGCCGTTTAGGCCATAATTCATACTCTCTCTCACATACATATATACTCTCTCTCACATACATATATACTCACTCTCATATACATATATACTCTCTCTCACATACATATATACTCTCTCTCACATACATATATACTCACTCTCATATACATATATACTCTCTCTCACATACATATATACTCACTCTCACATACATATATACTCTCTCTCACATACATACATACTCTCTCACACATGCATATATACTCTCTCTCACATACATATATACTCTCTCTCACATACATACATACTCTCTCTCTCACATACATATATACTCACTCTCATATACATATATACTCTCTCTCTCACATACATACATACTCTCTCACACATACATACATACTCTCTCACACATACATATATACTCTCTCTCACATACATACATACTCTCTCACACATACATACATACTCTCTTACACATACATACATACTCTCTTACACATACATATATACTCTCACACATACATATTCTCACTCTCACATACATATATTACCACTTCCACATACAAATATTTATGTATGTATGAAATAAAAAGTATAGTGGAAACGGAAGGCACTTACATGAAAAGGAAGTCACTTACATGAAATGGAAAGATTGTGATTGGCTCAGAAGCTGGCTGGTACCATAGATATAAACAACTACTAGATTCATAATTCGCCCTGTTAAGTTACGTCTGCACTGCTACCATAATATGCAATACAGACTCTTGTCCAGTTCCCACGCACCATGGAGAGGGAAGACCAGAGACATGTATTACAACAGGAAATCGGAGTAGTGCATAATATACTATCGCTGCCTAAAACAGGCAGTGTATTGTCCTCGTCTCTTGAGGCCAGGTCAGTGCTGTATCATTCTGCGCTTTCTCACAGCGAGATGAGAGCGCTAGCATTAACGCTAGTGTAGCTACCTGAAGAATCCCCAGCAGGCCAGCTTGGACTTGCTCGGAGACAGTCTGCAGTCCTGCACGATATAACGCTC
Source organism: Ilyophis sp. 1 JC-2022 (assembly GCA_022702515.1). Taxonomy (NCBI): domain Eukaryota; kingdom Metazoa; phylum Chordata; class Actinopteri; order Anguilliformes; family Synaphobranchidae; genus Ilyophis; species Ilyophis sp. 1 JC-2022. Next base: position 102,844,674 of record CM040397.1, on the reverse strand, counting down.
CACAACACTTTGGCAACTGACTCTCGATCGAGGAAAAGGTATCAACTAACGTTAGCTTGCTACCAAGTTTAATCGCTGTGCAAACAGACCAATGAACCGTTATCATTTCGTAATCACGTAGTAATGCTAAAAGATAATCACACCACTTGCTAACGTTAGCTAACTAACCAACAAAAGCAAAACGGCCTTGGCTACTTAGATTTGCATTAAACAAGCTGACGTTAGAAAGTGATGTGATTATTTTTTTAGCATTAGCTAGTACATGATTACCAAATTATAACGGTTCACTTGTCTGTTTGCGCAGTGAATGAACTTAGTAGCAAGCTAACGTTAGTTGTTACCTTTTCCAGTAGGCTAAGCTACAGGGCTGATGCTGGCCTCTCAAGAAGCACTGACTGTTTCAGGTGATGATCATATTTATGGATTGCCGGTTGGAGGCTAATAACTTTACTGGTCTGCCCCCTCCATGGTGCTCGGACGCTGGACAACAGCCTACCAGCCGTGGATATAAAAACGTAGATCTATGGCATCAGCCGCTGTGTAACGTTTCAGCGATACTAATATTGAAGAACTATGTAGGCTATGTAAAAAGAAACAATCATTCATTACTTTTTTTTAGTTGTGTGAAAGTGTCCACATTCTGGAATGAGTTAAATAGCCTGGCCACCGTCGGGCGGTCAAGATTCACGTAAACAAACGGTAGTGTATTGATGGATGCAGACTTCCTCCGATAAAATTGACTGTAACTCGCTTAATTCGCAACTAATTTGAAACATTTTATAAACATGATAAATGTCTGCATAACACATGTTAACCTGAATTCCAAATTTCTCACAACATATACTTATTTGTAAAACGCCCTTTGAACTATTATGCTAAAGTTGTCAAAATGTTGTCAGAGCTAAGGATGATTGTATTGTTTAAAGCTGCTAGAAAGCAGTAGAGGGTGGTTCTTCATTATTAGCTTGGTAGCTCTGATTATTATAACTGTATTAGGCCAGCTGCAAATCTTGGATGTAGTTTGAATCACAAATGGAGAGCGATTTTCCAGCTTGGAAGCAAAGTGGTGGAAGTCAGATCGCCCAGCTAACAAGGCGTCGTATGACATGGGTATCGGCTGGAAGACGTGCAAAATATTACATTTCCACGAAGGTGTGCTCACCGCATATACATAATATGACAATGAGCATAGTAGATTCTAATGTAAAACCACAAGTGTGCCTAGAGTGTAATGCTGTGTAAAATGCAATAAACGATGTACAATTAATACAATTCTGAATGTCTTTATTTAGCAAAAAAGAAATTACTTGCATGAAATGTACAAATGGATAATATAATTTGTTTTGGGAAGTAGTACAATGAAGTTCACAGTGCAACCGGTAGTAGCCCAGATAGCAAGGAAACATTGAATCAATGTTGAATTGATTAAGAGCTGAAAACGCCCCAAAACAAATAAGTGCTTAAATAGGCACAACATAGAACATACGTGGTCAGTCTTTCTTTAAGGCTTCACTGTCGGTTACAGTTCTGTTCCACTGTTGTTTGCATTTGTGACAAAACCAGCGGCCATTTGCAGCAGGTGCATGAGTCCAACACAACCAAGGTGGTTACACTTTAACATAACATAAGGTATCACCTTAACATAACAGCTAACGTTAACGTTACCGTTAATGTTTATAGTTTGCTTCTGCAAAAATGGCAGATAATACCCACAACACAAGGCTGTTTATACGCAGATCGCGGCCGTGCAGATTTGCTTAGGGCAACTGAGGATCTGTTTGTAATACAATTATCTATGGTACCGGCCAGCTTCTGAGCCAATCACAATCTTTCCATTTCATGTAAGTGACTTCCTTTTCATGTAAGTGCCTTCCGTTTCCACTATACTTTTTATTTCATACATACATAAATATTTTTATGTGGAAGTGGTAATATATGTATGTTAGAGTGAGAATATGTGTGTGTGAGAGTATATATGTATGTGTAAGAGAGTATGTATGTATGTGTGAGAGAGTATATATGTATGTGAGAGAGAGTATATATGTATGTGAGAGAGTATGTATGTGTGAGAGTATATATGTATGTGTGAGAGAGTATGTATGTATGTGAGAGAGTATGTATGTATGTGTGAGAGAGTATATATGTATGTGAGAGAGAGTATATATGTATGTGAGAGAGAGTATGTATGTATGTGAGAGAGAGTATATATGTATATGAGAGTGAGTATATATGTATGTGAGAGAGAGTATATATGTATGTGTGAGAGAGTATATATGTATGTAAGAGAGAGTATATATGTATGTGTGAGAGAGTATGTATGTATGTGAGAGAGAGTATATATGTATGTATGAGAGAGTATGTATGTATGTGTGAGAGAGTATGTATGTATGTGAGAGAGAGTATATATGTATGTGTGAGAGAGTATGTATGTATGTGAGAGAGAGTATATATGTATGTGTGAGAGAGTATGTATGTATGTGTGAGAGAGTATATATGTATGTGAGAGAGAGTATATATGTATGTGTGAGAGAGTATGTATGTATGTGTGAGAGAGTATATATGTATGTGAGAGAGTATATATGTATGTGAGAGAGAGTATATATGTATGTGAGAGAGTATATATGTATGTGAGAGAGAGTATGAATTATGGCCTAAACGGCCCCTCATAGCAGTGTTTAATTCTTATACCTACAACTAAAATAAGAAATGGTCATAAAACAAATGGCAAGCTATGACACCGTATACAGCTTCTTGCACATTATACAACCCTAAGATTATAATGGACTACTGATGTATTGTGCAAAGCCTCCACTCATTTTCTGAAGTCCTGAAAATCCATTTTCTTAGTGGATGTAGGGCTTTTGACTGTTTGCATCAGCAGTCAAACCTGACAATGGCATAATTTCAGGGGTGAATTTAAGAAGTGGCACAGGAAGTAAGGCAAGGGGGAAAGATCGGCAAAAACTAAGGCTAAATAGCTCCTTTTTTCTTTCCTTGCAACTCTTCCTTGACCTCGCCAGAAAACGTTATGGGGGTCGAGGAAATGTTGTAAGGAGAGATTTACAAGGAATCTAGCGTCTACTGTGGAACTTGAACCTCCTTCTCGATCTTGTGTGGTGGTGACTACAACTTCACGAAAAATTATGACAAAAGGCGCATCATTGCCGTCTGTATTTCACTTGAACTGTTTGTTTTATCTGCGAAATTTAGCCTTTTTATCTGCAAAATTTTGTGTATTGTCCGATTGTGTCATTGTTTGTTTACTTTCTATTATAAGCCAATACTAACCAACAATACTAGCTATTCACATTTAGATTTCTGGCATTTCTTAGATGTTCGCCTTGTTGTTTAATTCGGTAGGTTCCGGAAAACTCTGACGCTTATGAAAACATTGGTGGCATTGCATCGTGCGGCGCGAATACTACCTTCCTTCTGAAAAGGATAGTCCTGAGCATCCTTTGTGAAAGAATGGATAAAAGGAATTGTGAAGCTCCGTTCCTTCTCAATATAAGAAACTGGAACAGTCCTTAGCATGGCTGCCCAGAAACTATTTCCGGTTCATGTGATCTAAAGGATCCTTCTTTGCTCGAATTTGACTATTGGAATGCGTCCCAATATTATTTACTCCTCTCCTTCTTTCCTCTACTGGTCTCCACTCGTCTTCTACCCGGAAGTATGCAAAACAGCCTGTACTTCTAAAGTGCAAGTGCTTGCATGTGCAGTATACATTGTACCCAACATTGTGGTTTGCGTCAAAATATTAATTCATATGTAACAGTTAATAGGTGTTTAATATGTAATCAGAAATATTAGATTAAAACACGAAGATCAGTTTGCGGGGCACAGAGGAGAGGAGGTCGTAGTGGAGGAAAGGAGGGTGCATTTTTCGAGTATTGGGACGAGTATTCGAGTGCATGGCACGATGTCTGAACCGTCCCATTCCTCGGAGACACAAGCCTAAGACTGAATTCAAAACCACCTCCTCACGCCCAAATATCTCATTGGCTGCTGAACTCTGATCAGCCAATCAGCGCATGAGTGAAAGTGTTTCCTTGATGATCACTGTTCTGAAGCATGTCGGGTATGATGGAGCAGTTGGAGTGCAACCTCTCATTCACTGACAGTAGAGCATAAACACTGGATGTAGCTGTAAGCCCTGAAACGGCTAAAGACAGGTGTGAAACAAGCTCCATATTGAGAATCATTGAAGCAGGGGCAGATTCTCAGGACCAGAATAGCTCCAGGGAAACTGATTGAATTATTTTTTTCTGTTATTATTAGTTTAATTTATGCCATTAATGCGGATTGCTTGGCAATCAGATGAACATTGTCTGATTTAAAGATCTGAACTTGGTTTTCTTGATGATGCGTATTGTTTGAACAATGCAATAAAATGACACATATGCTGTACTCTAAGTTGTATTGTGAAAGACACTCATTCCAGTGATTTAATTGAGGATATAGCTGGGACTCAGTCCAGTTTGGCTGTGCAATAAGATCAATAATGAAAACGCCTCTGTGATCAATCACAGTTGGACAGACATGGATGGTGAAGCACTGTACAGGTATTTCTGTTCGTTTTGCCTTTCATTGTGCTTGTGTTGAGTAGTTGCAGCATTTCACTGCAGTTCTTGCATTGACACCACATTTCATTGTTTTATTTTAAAGGTTTTAGTAATCTGTGCAGAAATAATAATATATATTTTTTAAAACTCCAGAAAAAAGCTTTGTGTTTATATAAATGTAATGCTCGTATGGGAAGACCTATGGTTTTAGAAAACTAGAAAAATATGTACTGTCTGTCCAGAGTTAATGTGAATACAGATACTACTATACAAATAGTAACATTTTATATATACATATATATATACAAAATGTCACATTTTCCAAGCATCCCAAGCCTATTCAGCCCTCTTTGTCCAATGGCAGAGAAGAGTTTAATTACATCTCATATTGGTTTTATTTATATCAAAACCATACAAGGCATTCACAAATGCTTACCATTTACCATAAACACTGCTTATGTAATTCAGCAGGCATAACACTGTATAATATAATCAATTATATTTATATTCATTAATATTTTGTGAGCTTGCTTTGTGACTCAAAAGGTTGCTGGTTTGATTCCAAGCTGGGACACAGCTGGTGTACCCTGAAGAAGGGTAATTAACCTGAATTACTCCCGTAAAAAAAATATCCAGCTATAAACATTTATATTTGTTAATCTTTCCCCCCCCCCTGTCTGGTTGCGGTTTCACACAGTTTTCCTAGAATATGAACAAGAACATACAAAACATCCACAATTCTTAGCCCTTTTTCGCAATAAATAAATATGAAACGCTGGAGTCACTCGCAGTGTTGTTTTCTCCCGGATGTGGGTGTAAAGAAGAGATTGTTCGCAATATGCTCATGAGGGTGGATATTGAAATAGAAAGCAGCTCTTTCTCTTATTTATTTATTTATTTATTTTATTTTATTGGGATGCTTAATTTTATCAGGAGGTCTTTTTCACCACTTCAGATTGCCGGGCCCCATTACTGGACTGTTTCAGCTTCTCTACAACACACTGAGCATCAAGCTCCTTACTGACATTTCAGTGGAAAACCCAACATTTCTTTCACTCATGCTTTCACTACCTATCAGGATATTTGAAGGAGATTGAAGTTTAGATATAGTTCTCAGGGGCAATGAGTACAATTCTAATGTTTTCTGTCGGTGCTCACACAGCTATGGGGATGAGAGCAAAGATAGAAGAGATGGAAATAAGTGAAAAAGAAAAAGCACAAAACGAGGAGAATGTTGATGGGGGGAGATGACAGCACACAGTCAGGAAGGGAAGAGGCGACTTTGTGATGTTCAGGAGGAGCCCTACTTTTACACAATCGAGCACCGAAAAATAAAAGTTTTTTGAAACAGTCATTTGGGAGAAAGCTGCCACCAGAGGGATAGATAGAACAGTGGATACAATGTTATTAAGTTCCAAAGGGGCCTGTCACAGCAATAAAAAAGTTATGATTTAGATTAGGAAAAGCGGGGAAAACATAATGTTTGTAATTGTGATGCCTAATAAATAGCACCTACCTGTGGCTATTGTTGGCTTATAGCTAACAATTTGTGCAGTGAATACATCACATTTGATTTCTTTTCCAACTACAGTCATCAACAACAGATGTTATTTCATAATAATTAGTTATCTAGCATGCGATATATACATATAAATGGTTTAAAAATGATACTAAGCTTCCAATTGCTAATCTCAGATATAAGTCAGGCTTATTACATTGCAATACATTTACACTGCCAGATGGGCAGCTCACAAAAGCAGATCACAAGCACCTGGTAAACCAATGAGTTTCAATGAGGGATTGCACTGCCAACTGAAACCTTTCCTCATTGGGTGACACAATGGCCAATCATGTGTCATCTCACATTGCCTGGATGCAGTCCAGGCTGCAAGATGCCTCAACCACCAGAAACAAGTAAATGTGCCATTCCTGAGTCCCTCAACCAGACATTTTAATCGCATGTGATTTCTCAAATGCTTCACTAATGAGCGTAGTTCAAAAAGTAAGCACTTACACTAATAAGATGACGTTCTTTCAATATTAGGAGAGCGTTTGACTGAGTAGACCATAACTCCCATTTCAAGGTTTGACTTTTTTTTTCTATGTTGAGTTTATTTATAATGGAATGCACATACAAAAATGTCATTATAGTTACCTTCCTCAGTTCCTAGCAGTCAGAATAATTAAATATGAATGTGGGCTATAAGGGTTGCCATAACAGAGACAAAACTGAAAGTTTCCAGATGAAATGTATTGTACATGTATGTTAAGACACTAGAAACAGGCAAAACAGCATGCAGGGTACAAGTGAAAGGCTCGTCTAGCCACTAAACAGGCCTCATCCTCTGGAGGCTGCAATTCAAAGCTCTCCAGTGGACACTGCACATCAGCCTCATTTCAAACAAACTGGTGAACAGATTCATTAAGGATGTGTCAGAGCAGCGGCCATTTTGTGGTGTAGTTGCAGTGAACAGATTCATTAAGGATGTGTCAGAGCAGCGGCCATTTTGTGGTGTAGTTACAGATGTGTTTATGGACTACCCTGTAGGACAACCGCCACCAAGGTCTAGGGAATAGCTGAATAAATGCCACATAAGAACCCCTTCTTCTCTCTGTCATTAACTTATCCAATATTTTGACAATATAACTGGTGTCACATAAGGGGGAATGGTGAAATAAAAAGACAATTGCAGCCAAGATGGATCATGAATTACGTTTTTTTACAGAATGGAAGCAAAATATCATTCTAGTGTTTGTAAAATAAAAAAATACAAATAATTTATTTTTTAAACCGAGGCCATTTGTCATGTGAATGTGGACAGGGTGTTGGAGTTGACAAAAAGTTAAGAAAAATGTTGCTCTTGCAAAGTTTTGAAAAGACGCTCTGGTATAATATGTCTCGCTTGCCATGCTGATGTCATATGTAGTACATGGTGGATGTGTAAACATCATACTCTTTCCTAGTTTCAATAGACAAAAACCTGAAAGCAGAATGCTAGCACACACACACACCCCAGTTTAACAATTAAATTAGTCACACACACACCGTACGTGCCACACAGCCCAGGGCCCCAGCCAGGAGGAGGTGGTGGCAGGAGAACAGTGCCTCCTTCGCCTAGGGCTTCTCCAGGGCATCCGGGGGACCCCAGAAGAGCGCCATCACCGCCGTGCGATCCCGTGGACGCACAGAGTGAGCCGACAGAGACTGAGTGCTCTAATTTCCTCTCAGCCCGGCGGCCAGCTGCGCGGGAGGGCTATCCATTCCGTCCTACCGGCCTTCATTTCCTCTGCCACGCTCCCGCCGTGGGGGCGAGGATATGAGTAATGGAGTCTGAGCTGCTCCCCGGTCCCGTCAAACCTGCCAGCAAGCCGGAGCCCACATATTTACACCTTTACATAACGTCACGGGGAGCGTAACGACAACGTCCCGCAAATCTGATGCTTTGGCAGGATTCTGTCTCAACTTCAGCCAATTTAATCCTACGTCCCTCTCAGCTTAAGTTAACCCAGTGCTTCTGAATTTCAGCCCATAGATATTGAATGGCAGAACACAATGCGGTTTCCATGTACTGTGTCGAGATTTATGTTCAATCTGCCTCAGCAGGTCTCATGTAATCACAATGGAAATTATAAGTGGTCATCTCTGTGCGGTTTGAGGTCCAGGTTGTGTAAAAAGTCACACCACGTTGCATGGTGACATTTAAAAAGTACAACAGTATGTCACACTATACATAGATGTGTCATATAAGCCAATCCAGGGTTAATGTTGACACAGGATCCATCTTTCATTTTTCAGTTGCCTTCCACAGAAGTTCTGATCGGGTGAATGGAACCAGTGAACAAGAAACGTTGTAATGAAGCAGATGATTGCACCGTGCTCAGTGCAAGTCAGGTCTAGCAGGAAATGAGAACGTTTATTCATGTAGTGCTAATCTTATAAAACGGTTGCATTATATTACATCATTTCAAACTGTTATTACAGCTTTGTTATCTAGGCTGAAAGGGAAGGTTTTAGCCCGTGTGACGTGGTGTTTGGGCTTGACCTGAGCTCTTCTTCCAGCAGAGGGCGATGTGGTGCCCCTCTCTCTCAAAGTGTGTTGTACCCCTAAACTTTTAAAGAGATGTTCACCTTGAACACGGGAGGTAGCAGCAAGCACAACCGCTGAGAAAGCTAAGAAAGTGATTCTCATGAGTTTGTCATGGCTATAAACCGTATTACAGCTTTTTATGATTGTGTGATGATTAGACGGACCCTGCATAGCTGAGAACAACTTTTATTCACTACCATCTCATATTTCTAATCTCCCCAGCAATGGGAAATAGCTTATTATCGGATGCATATATTATAGGATTAACCGGATGAGTTATATGTTGACTATGTGAATGATAAATGAAAGCCATAAGTGGGCCTTCATAATATTCATAACAATGGGTGCGTTTACATGCACTCAATATTCCGATAATATTCGGAATATGGCTGTTATCGGATTATTCAAAGTGTCATGTAAACGCAATATTCCGAAAAGCTTTTTCGGAAAAAAGCAGTTATCGGAACATGAGAATTCCGATAACTACACCTGGATTTCTGCCGTGTTTTTCGTTTTATTGGTTGCATGTAAACGCTTATTCCGATCTCGGTCGTATTTTTAAATCTGCGCATGTGCGTGTTTGACAGCAACAGCCATTCCGGATATTGTTAGTAACGTAACGCTAACGTCAAAACAGTTGAGAGGTCTGAGATGTCAACCAACGGGAGAAGTCATTTCTGGAGCGAGGAGGAAACCCTCCTGATGTTATCAGAAATAATAAAGAGGAATATACTTCATCTCATAGATGGGAAAAAACTTATAAACGCGGAAATAATGAGCACGTTTACATGCACTCAATAATGCTCTTATGGGTTTCGTCACATGGTAAATTAATTCACCGATTCAGAATGGAGAGGCAACTTCAGTATGGCTCGGAGATCATTTATGAAACTTTGTGGTTTGGTACAGAACATAATGAGCCCTGACGAAGTGACAGTGCGTCCAGCTGTACCTGTAGCCGCGAAATCCAAATAAAACCTTATTTTCCGGCTTCTGCAGGACGTAAAATTTCTGACTCGTGTTTTTCTAATGCAGTATTCCCACACGTGCCTTCTGTAGCTTAATAAATCAAAACTCCGGTACTTAGCATCCACATAGCATCAACGAGGCAAGTAAAAAATGAAAACAGAGACGGTTTATTTCACGAAAAACCAATACAAACAATAACGTCTTCACATGGAGTCTTTATCATACCTATACTTGTCGGTATTAAGCATTAAAAGCAAAAAACTTCAGAAAAACGAAACGGTCAGAAAACTGTTGCTCCACGCCCTGTTCAATAGAATAACTTGCCACGATCTGAGTCCTATATACGGTTTCCTGTGGCCTTTCCAATAGCAGTACAGACTAATGGAGCAAAGATAGGATATTACGGAAAGATACATCAATACTAAATAATATCGTTGAGCATCAAAACATTCTAATAATAATTTACTCTTAACTAAACAACCCATTACTACAAACTAATATTTATACATTCCAAATGACATAATAAAGATTAGCTCAAGATTCAATTACTGAGAACTATTCATTATGCAGATAAGGCACAAATACAACATAATCTTCATGTTCACAATGGCTCTCACAGTACCTCTTCAAATGCGAGTCATAGTGCTGTACAAACTCGGTAGCTGCAGGGAGTACAGGCTGATAGCGAACCAGTTTGGTGTGCACAAGTCTACGGTCTGAATCGGTGAATTAATTTAGCACCACTCTCTCCCACCAGTCCTTGCTCTTAACGCGCATCCAGCACGACCGGGTCCTTAACAGTGCTGGAGGAAGACCTATTCTGGGTCCAATAATCAATTGTTGTAGCGTTAAAGCTCTTCGTCGTCTTCTGCTCATACGCTATAAGGACAGTGTTAGTTGCCAACCGCAACCATAACATCTGCCATATGACGACGAAACCCATAAGAGCATTCCTGTCTAACGTTACCATGTTTAACGTTACTTTCTTATACGTTATATAGGCTGCTGTTCTTTCTTATGTAACTAACGTTAGGCTATAGTTAACGTGTTTACTAACTTACGGTTACGCATACCAACCCGCGTGCTGTTTCTAGCAACCCAGCAGGAAGTATAGTCACGTTATGTAAAAACGTAAAAATATGTAATTTATAATATATAACGTTAGGCTAATATATGTTTCTAATTTACGTTTGAGTTAGACCGCGTTCAGGGAAAGAAATCGGAATATTGACAGAATCATGTAAACCTGGATTTTTCCCATTATCGCATTACTTAAGTGCATGTAAACGCATTTATCGTATTATTGCCATGTTCGGAATACTCCCAGTTATCGGAATATTGAGTGCATGTAAACGCGCTCATTGAGATGTAAATCCAAGAGACATAAATTGCTCAAGTAAATGATGCTTCACTGTTTTGTGTGAGCAGTACTTAGGCCTAGTTATTGTTTCTTGTCGTGAATAATGCATTTGGGGGGAGGGGCGGCATTATCGCAAGTTGTTATTTAGTTTGTCCATTGTTTCGTTGTTTGCTATGTATTGGAACATCGTTGATAACTTTACGCAAGTCATATTTCTCGTGTGCACACATCCTAACAATATTTTGATATCAAGATATTTCAGGATATATTTTTTTGTTTGTTTTGTTTAATTGTCCACAGCTTTGTAATAAACTTGTATCATAATTTGATAAATCCATTATTATTGAAGAATCTAAGCTCCTGAAGTATGTAATAGCTTTTAAAATCATATCTAATGATGTATGCTTTGTGTATAAAACTTAGTAATCCACAAAGCATTCTTTAATCCCGATAGAGCAAAATTACATTGTGTTGGGAAATAGTATTGGATCATTGCCAAAGATTTTATGAAATCTCCTTACTTATTTCATACTTAAACTGTCTTTGCTACATTTCAGCAAGTGAGCACTTCTTTTTAAAGCAAGCATTTTACTTTTCCCATGCAGCCAAAACGTAGCGGCTGTACTTGATTATGAGGATGCTTGCTAGCTTTGCGATTCTCATTTTTTCAGACACTTTCAGACACGTCGAATCCTGTGGGCTGTAGAAGGCAAATTGAGCACAAGCAGAAATTGTTACTTGTTACATTAAATTCCTCAAACAGAATCTTCTCATTAAAATATATTTACACTCCCAAAGGCAGTTTGTTATTTATTAAACGCTGGGAAATCTAGTGAGAATTTATTGTGAAGATTGTATCCTGAAATTATTACTTTGTGCTTTTTTTGTTTGAACGGTTTATCATGATTGAGTCTCCCTCCTCATCGTTCAGCTCACACAAGCCTTGTTCTTACATTCTCATCAAATAAAACTTTAAGGCTGGAGCCACCCCCGTGAAGCTTAATCAAATCCCCTCTTTCAAATAGACACAATTCCCTTCATTCAACTGATTTTTTTAGTGGGAATGGGAGCCATTTCAGCCTGCTTGGGAAACTGATTAGCCTGGGGTCTGTATGAATTCCTTATGTTCTCCTTTTTTATTAACACATTTTATGAATAATTAACGTACATAGCCAGGTACGACACAAAGGGGGAGCACTCTATAGACAACTTAACGACACACAGTGAATAAGGTCAAAGGTGAGGTTAACAAACTTCACTGATGACCACTCTAAAACTAACATGGAAATGAGATATCTGCTTATACATATATAGCAGGCTCTACCTCAACATTGGTTTTCTTAAATAACTAAAGTTTGCTAAAAAAATAATTTTATTGAATTAGTGTAGAAATCAGTCTTTAACTAGAGCGGCTCTGGGCAACGTGAACACATTCACACGTTCTTTTGGAAACAACTTTCCCAAAAGACATTCCAACAGGACACAAACGCGTGCACGGAGCTGCCCGACATGCACACAAAGCCTTATCAGAAACCTTCTGTTCACGACAAACACAACAAGTGAATAGGAATCTGTACACACATTTACATTACATAAAACACAGTCAATGGTGAAGAAAAAAAACATTTTCCCCAAATGGCACCCCAATCAAGATTTAATTCAAAGCATGACTTTACCTGGCCAAAACAAGCATATCCATTCTCATAGAAAAAAAGATATCTAAAGGAACTAAAGGAACCATGATGTGAATGCATGAACTGGGGCATTACATGGAACCTTTAATAATCTACTCAAGTATGCCGGGGATTTAATCTATGGAGCAGAACTTTTGTTGTCACTGGGTGATTGTCAGTTTTGGGACAGTGACAGTTTTCACCAGCTGACAGATTTCTAGCTACAGACACACGGATGTCCCTCCTCTTCTTCAATCACCCCCAGCTCTCATTAATTACAATTCCAGGCAGACCTCCATGCCCTCAAGCCCCAGAGTAATACATTACCCCCAAATCAGAGAATATCAAGTCTGACATGATTCAATTAAATTCAGAGTATATTACAGCCATTGCTGTTCCCAATCCTGATGAAGTAAGAGCTTAAAAAACGGCAATGTATTCTGTTCTTTCTTTCATGGCATTGATATGGCAGGGTTGTTGACTGGTATGACCCATGTTGCATTGCATGCTGGGTGTTTAAAAGTGGACAGGTTGCACACCAGCTTGAGCAATTAACTGACAACATCTCATTGCTAGTAAAGAAGACAAAGTTAAAGAGACAGTGTATATGTCTTTCACTTTGACACAGAGGGAGGGAGGGAGGGAGGGAGGCAGAGGGGAGGGAGGGAGAGAGGGAGAGGGGAGGGAGGGAGAGAGATTGAGAATAACAGCGCTAAATATTTGTGGTCAGCTGTACTAAGTGTCTCTCTGAGCTCTCTCTGCTACCTCTTGCTGAGTCATACTAGTAACTCAGCAATACCACCAGGGCTGTAATTCCATCACAGTTCACCCGATATGGATGTAATTACCCTTAAATAAAAGCTGGCAGCCTGCACTTTAACTTCATATTAATTGTTTTATTTATTATCCAATGTTCTGTAGTACAGAGCCAAGACAACAAAAAATTGTTACTCGCCCAATACTTTAGCATTTAACTGTAGCCGATATATTACAGGTACACAGATATGGCACATTAAACCAATGTAAGAAACTTTTTGTCCAGTCTCAGTTATTTTTTACAAATGAAACATAAGCACAACTTGGGAAATGATTTACTGTAAGATTACACTTTAGTTTAAATGCAAGAACATTTTTATAAATGGGACCCCTGGTCCTGTGAGTTCACTGGGGTTAACGGTGGTAATGAGGATAAGGCGGCACATCCTGCCCTCTACAGGAAAGAGTGGGAATTACAAGAAGAAAAAAGATGCGGGCGACGCTAGTTCACTCTGCCTAGCTCCCCCACCCACCCCACCCCCACTCCACCCCACCCCACCCCACCCCCACCCCACCCCACCCCACCCCCACCCCCACACCCACCCCACCATTAAACACAAAACCAACACGACTTATACCACCCCAACCCCCTTCCTTACAAAGCTCACTCACCTCCTCACTGACAAAGCCTGCAAAAACATATGCAACCCTCCAGTTGTCTCCTTTATCAGCCGGCATATGCATGCAGTTCTGCTTGGATAACTCCAGGGGGTGATGGCTATTAAATGTAATCCTTTCAGACATACAGTACTACAGAAAAGTCCATACTTGCCGGGATTGGTTTTGTCTACCCAGTGTCAATTTCCTCATGATTATAGAAAGTATTTTTGCATTTTCATATTGTTCTATATAATGATGCTCTTCTAATCGCTTTGTATAGTGTTGTTGCTGCAACATATGTGCTGTTAAATTAGGTGTTAATGTTCGGTGTATAAGAAAATAAACAAAGCACTCAGGCCAAATGGATGGGTGCCCCTCGTGTAGGCAGTGAACTCGTGTTGGGCACAGATATTGTTCTTGTAATTCTCACTCTTTCCTGTAGAGGGCAGGATGTGGCTCTGTCCCCCTCTACCCACTGTTACCCAGTGAACTCACAGGACCAAATTCAATTTATGAAATTTCTCAAAACAGGATAAGCAAGTGAGCCAAATAACTCTAAAGTAATAGCATGAAATAAGCACAGAAACTATTCAATATTAGCAGCTAAAAACACGTATGACACCCTCTTAAACGATTCAATATTAGCAGCTAAAAACACGTATGACACCCTCTTAAACGATTCAATATTAGCAGCTAAAAATATGTATGACACCCATCTGAACGATTCAATATCAGCAGCTAAAAACCTGTATGACACCCTCCTGAACCAGATTCTAGTGAATTTTCATTTGATTAAAATCTCACTGATGTGACGATACAGCCTTATCATTATCAGAGTTATCCAGATAATAAACTTGATAATGCTTTTTTTGTGGAATGTGCCCCTGGTACTGGAAGATATAACCATTCCTAGCACAGGATTAGATGACACCAACCCACTATTTTACCCATGGCCCTGTTTCCCAAAAGGATCTTAGATAAAGATAATCTTAATCTATTTTGTTTTTATATTACTTTTATTGTTTGTTTTTCCTCCCTCTATTTTTATTCTCTTTTCTATGTAATATCAGTACATTTTAATCATTTTACACATAAAACACATAATGTACAAACACAAAACACTCTAAGATGATCTTAACTCTAAGATGCTTTTGGGAAATGGGGCACAAACTATTTTGCTACCACACATTTCAAAATGTTACACTGAGAAATAAATAATTTGGAAAAAGGAAAGTTGAAATTGCCTTTGTCACAGCATAAACTTCAAGCTGATGAATTTTGTCTGCAGAAAGGTATATTTTGAATTGCACAATAGATTTAAACTTAACCACATTCATAACTTTCTTCAAATAGGAGAGGACTTGTTTTTGTAAATTTACACTTTGAAATATGATACAGTGCAGAGCATCCGACTTATGTATGAGTTATAGCGTCTCAGCAAGAGTTAGTGTATTCTCTCACTCTCCATCTCTCTCTTTCCATTTCCCCCCACTCTCTCTCTTTCTCTCTTTCCGTTTCCCCCACTCTCTCTCTCTCTTTCTCTCTTTCCCTTTCCCCCACTCTCTCTCTCTTACTCTCTTTCCGTTTCCCCCACTCTCTCTCTCTTTCTCTCTTTCCGTTTCCCCCCACTCCCTCTCTCTCACTCTCTCTTTTTCCGTCACCCCCCTCTTTCTATCTCTGTCTCCCTCCACTCACTCTCTCTCACTCCCCCCGCCCCCTCTCTTTCTCTCTCTCTCTCTCTCTCTCTCTCTCTCTCTCTCTCTCTCTCTCTCTCTCTCTCTCTCTCTCTCTCTCTCTCTCTCTCTCTCTCTCTCTCTCTCTCTCTCTCTCTCTCTCTCTCTCTCTCTCTCTCTCTCTCTCTCTCTCTCTCTCTCTCTCTCTCTCTCTCTCTCTCTCTCTCTCTCTCTCTCTCTCTCTCTCTCTCTCTCTCTCTCTCTCTCTCTCTCTCTCTCTCTCTCTCTCTCTCTCTCTCGTGGGGTTATTTCGCCACTCCCCCGCTCATCTCAGTGGGCTGTGTACTTAATCCCACTCAATCCAAACCCGTCTCTGGGAGCCCTGGCAGAAAACAGAACCGATCGTAACGCTCAGTTCCAGTTGCAGGATAGCTGAGTCTTGACATTTTTCCCCTCCTTTTTCTGTTCCCTCTCGTGGTGGTTAAAACTGTATGTAGGACATCTCCATACTGTCAACATTGGTATAAATCATATTTACAGTGTTGTTGAGTTTTACTGCAGCACTACTGACGGGGATTGGATGAAAAGAGAAATGTCTCTGACCAATGGCCTCAGTGGAAAAACTGTGGTCCACTTCTTTATGGGTCTTTTACTACAACACATATTTACATAGATTTGCATACTGTACACACAAATCACACATACATACATAAGCAAAATACAACACACTCATACACACTTAAAAAGGTAAACACACACACACACACACACACAAACTCTTTCTCTGACACACACACACACACCATATGAACATGTACAAACAGATCAAGTACCACAGATGGCTACAGTGCCCTCCACTGCACAGCTGTTAATATGAAATGTGAAATTGCCTTCACAAGCGATGATATAAGTAAATATGAAACATGTTAACTGTTAACTTTAACATTTAACATCCCAGTGTGTCTCAATGTTACCAACAGTCAGGATTACAGTCCAAGTAGTTATTTTCAGAATGCAATACAAAAACCCCATATCAAAAACCTCTATTATGCAAGAAACTATGGACTTTTTTATATTGGAGCAGAAAAATTAAACCTGCTTCCCTTCATTGCCAGAACTATGCATGTTTTTTTGTTAACACTACTTAATACATTGTGCAGTAATGTAGCTTCACAGCTGTTTTAATCAGGTAAGGGTTTGATTAATAAAAAAAACAATTAATGGAAAACTATTGTACTGAGCTCAGTTAATTTCTTTTTTTACAAATATAATTTTCAGCATTAACAGTAATTGTGCTGATTACATACAACATTGTCCTGTATATAAGTCATTCAGGTTTTAATAAAGTAATCATCCACGAATGAAATGTCATGGGACATTTCTCCCTGAACGAACGAACACACAAACAAACGAACACACAAACGAACAGTCTTCTCTTGGCAGACATGAGGAAAGAGTTACTAAACAAAAAATTGTGGGGAGGCTATTTCAGATTGTAGTGAGTTCTATTAGTCCCCCACACCCCCATTCTCTATGCACATCAGAAGTGTTGCTTCTTGGTTCCAGTGTGTGACCTCTTTGGGTAGCTCTCTGCTCCCCGAGATATAATTAGCTCCCATGAGACCCCTATATGTCATTCCCCCTAGAAGAATATACAGAGGAAATACTGAACCCCATACAGTCTCACACACACACACACACACACACGTCAATACTTAGTCATAAACACTAGTGCACACGCAAACCCATTACAGATTCTTAAACAATGTGTACTAACATTGAGAAACACAGGCGCATACACACACAGATACCCACACCCACACACGCAAACACATTTAAGATTATAAAACAATGTGTACTAACATTCACACACACACACACACACACACACACAGAGCCATCAGTGTTTGCCCTGAAGGGTTAACTGGAGGAGTGGAAATAACAAGGCTATTTTGATATTGTTTATCTTGGTCGGGCTAATTAAAGTGTCACAACTCATTATAGCAGCCATATCCTCACCTTGTCACAGGGTAAATGGGAATATCAATCATCTCCCCCCCCCCCTCTGAATCTGCATCACCCCTCTAACATTAAACTTCTGGACATTGTTCCCAGAAATCTGTGGAGAATGTGGCCCGTCTCCATCTCCATATCAAATGCGTGTCAGGCCCCATTCCATCAATCGCACTGGTCAGAACACTATCCGCTAAACAACCTTTCCGCCGTGACGTCTTCCGCTGTTTCACCGGGGTAGTCAGTCAAACAGAGGAGCTGATGCGCGGATCATCGGAGGCTTGTTGGTGCCTTGCATTGTGGGAGCGATCGAGTGACTTCAATAACAGTGGGGGAGAAAGAGAATGGGGGGTGTGCTACCTTGTGTGTCAATAATTTTTTAGCACTTGCAGCATCATAGTCAGTACCTAAGATGAGCATGTGTGCTTTGTCCAATAACTGAATGGATCATAATAATAAAAAAGTAAAGGTTATTATGGGATGCCTACTAGGGTATTATGCCATTCCATTCCCTTACTGTCTACAAAAAAATAAAATAAATTGATAGAAACAATTCATAGACTACATTAATTGAGTTCAAATGAGTTTTATTGGGTTACTGCGCTTTATGTGTATTTCAGGCATTTAAATGTGGGTTTGGAGCTGCATGGTGGATTGCACCTGACCACGAGGTTAGGAACAGTATTTTTAAAAAGCAAACAAAAAATAAACAGATGGGGAAGAGCGGGGGATGATAGGAAACGGCTGACAAGGATTCTGGTAACAGCATTTTTATACCTGTAAATAAATCTGTTTTATCAGGTGGAGGTAACAAGGTGAGGAGTTGTCTGTACATTTCTCCCATGAATCTTAATTTAAAGCTGAGGTTATCCTTTGATGGAGATTGCTCAAGCAAAGCAATGGCCCTGGAGTTGTTGACAATAATAAACACAATAGAGTAACCTTAGAACGTGAAATGACAATTTATCCTCATTATCTGCGCAGAGTATAAATTGCGGCGTAGTGCTCACAAAGCAAGATCCACAAACTGAGATGGCTTTCATACCCTGATTCCACAAAATAATGTGTTTTGACTGGTGAGCTAATCCCCGGCAGCAAGGAAATAAAATCTTATTGTGGGGGATTATATTGAAGCTTCTTGGGAAGCTAAATCGTACCATTAGCCACATTATATCACTCATTGCTATAGAGTAAAAGCCTTGTCACCAGATAATGTGTATGATATGCGCATCTGTTTTATGGAGGTTCACTATTCATCTATACAGAATCCTGCTGGATTACGTGAGTGTGCTCTGTTTTGTGTTAAGTCTGTGCCACAGGGGTGGTGATGAAGGAGGAGACTGGAACAGACTCAAGTGGGACTAGAGCTAGCACCCATCTGGGTTTCAATGCATCTTACCCCTGTTAACGATTGTGCTGCGAAAAAAAACATATTATTAAAATGGTTATTTTTAAGTTGTGTAATACTCCATGTTTTATCATATCACTGGTAAATGTGTGTCTAGTACCCCAATGGTGATGATTCTGAGATATACTGGTAGCCCACTGACTCCTAAGGTCTCAAAAGTTTGAATTTACAGTTATAATTGCCAGACAACTGCATACATGCATTAAAAAATGCCCTGGATCAATTGTTCGCAACCTGGACAAGTTGAGGGTAATGTTCTATATGATATCAAATTTGTAGTGCAATCAAATTTTACTGTATCCAAGAGGGATCAAATGTACTCTACCAGAGTTGATTTAATACTGAACATTGTACTGTGTAGCTAGGTGTGGGATTGACAGTTAACCATTCTTGGTTGACTGCTTATCAGCATGATGTAACCAGAGCATTAATCACGTGGAACGTAGACACGTTTCATCACCGTCGCTGGATATTTGCAGTCAGGTCTCGAGGGGTTAACCCCTACAGTTTCCATTGGCTCTCAATCAATTGCAATCTTTCTTTTCCATGTACACTGAATTTACTGTGCAAACAAAAATACATCTTGTCAAACAGGCTTGTTACCTCATCATCAGCTCTGGCAATAAGCTGTTGTTTGACCAGCAGGATATGTGATCTAGACGGCATTCAAAATCACATTGGACACAAAGGAGATCATAAAACACAGACAGACCCAATTGTTTTACTATTTATGACTGTAGAATAACACCTAAGCAATCCAAGAGGATGCTGGGAATGTGGCCGTTAGACTCGGAAGTCTATGTTTCTGTAAGAAAAAGACTTAGGCTTTTAAAATTTCAGAAGGGACTACTGTAGTAAAATTGATTGTACTTCAAGTTGAGGGCCATCAGCAGAATAAGAGGGTATTAAATGTTAAGTTTATACTGGCGACACCATGTGGTTCGGAGGAGAAACAGCAGAAACTCTTCAGTTTTGGCAGTGAAGATAGTTGGTCTTTCCAAATTAGGGTGGGAATTGGATGTGCTCAGCCCCAAATAAGGAATGAGTAAATTTGCCCTTATTATGATACATTTTTTATGTAGAGAATTTTTAACGCATAGAATAGCTTGGTAGGTGGTGTTTGTAGTAGAAACAGAGGTTCTAGGGCTCTTGACACAGTGCTGGAAAGCTTTTTCTTTTGGACATATACAATCAGTTTAAAGATACAATTGTCCTGCATTAAAATACAGTTGTTTTCCACTACAACAAGGCACTTTCAAGCACCCCTTCTCAAGCACAACCTTTTTGAACACAACCCCAAAGATAAAATGGTTACTGTTCTTGAACCCCTTTGACCACAGGCATAATCCTGGTCTTTTCTGTAAGGTAACCCTCAGGAGTTTGTGTTCCTAGAGTCTGAATTACTCCTAGAAGTATTACTGAAAGAAAGTAACAGAAGTTCAAACACAGTCGAAGTTTGTTTTTTTCCCCCAGAAGAGATTACGTATGGGGCCTTCGTATTGCTCAAGGCTGTTCTGTGTCATGTTACAAAATAAGGAACCATAACATAACATTGGGCTCATAAAATAGTTGATTGGGGTAGAAGTGTTAGTTTTAACACTTTTCAATACTGTATTGAGTGAACAGAATCAGAATGATTGAAAATTTCACTGTAGAAAAAAAAACAAAAAAAACAAGGACTGCAAATAAAGGAAAGCACTTCCGGCCCGATCCGTATACTTTTTGGCCAATCGTTTCCCTTTCAGAAACAGAAATTAAAAAACAAGAAACGAATGGTTATTCTATATTCATTTTAAAAACAGAAATTGAAAAACGAGAATCAAATGGTTATTTGTTTTTCTGACTGATTTTAAACATAACATTACAAAAAATTTAAATTGGTCTCGATTTCCAAAGTTTATGGCGCCATGTTTCAATTTCAGTTTTCTCAAAAAAAAAAAAAAAGGGTCCACTCCACAGAACTGTGGTCCACTCTCGAGCCAACGCACAGAACTGTGGTTTTAGCGGCTATGGAGCATAGCCAGAAATTTTCTGGGTGATGTGTTGTTTGCATAGACATGTCATGTAGGCTATATTATTATCATTAGGCTATGTAACTAATTAGCTAGCTATAGCTAATATAAAATATTAGTTAAAACATAATTTGAAACAAACACACACATCATAACACCGATTAATTTTTTTATTATGAAACAATTGTATACAGGTAGCAATCAATTTCACACAGGCTAGATTTAACCCACAGTTTGGCTGATTGCTCCGTGATGCTGGGCCGGTAGTGTCGTAAATGAATGCCGACTGCAACATCCCGTACTGTCACTCATCTCACAAAACAGTTTTTTATCATAACTTAGTAGCTAGACACTTCATAAATCGCTCCATATAATATGTGATGAAAAACATGATGATGATGAGTGGCCTTAAGGCAGTCAATTTATTACGTTTCAAACTATGTCCACAAAACAGTGTTGCGATGCAATGTTTGCATATGACAAATGATTTATTGTCATCTCCTGTGGGCTAACTCAGTGGCATAATGTTCTAATGCACTCATAATGACTGTAGATAGCGAAAATGTTTTATGGGAATGTGGAAGCAACCAAAATGTCAGAATTGAGCTTGAAAGTTGAAGATAAAACATACATTTCGGAAATCGAGACCAATTTCAATTTATGTAATTTTATGTTTGAAATCACTCAGCAAAAAAAAAAAAGAATTAAAAAAATATATATCGAATAACCATTTGTTTCTTGTTTTTTAATTTCTGTTTCTAAAAGTACACAGATCCGGCCCGATGGGTGCTAGATAAGTGGTTGAATGGGAATACACACACACACACACACACACACACACACACACACACACACACACACACACACACACACACACAGAAAAAGAAGGTATTACATGTAAATTTTAGTCTGGCGACACCACCTGTTTCGGTGGAGAACCGCAGATTCTCAACTCTTCGGAATTGGTAGTAAAAATAGTTAGCCATTCCAAAATAGGGTGACAATTGAACATGCTCAGCCCCACATTAGTATCTTTTCAGTCGACAAACTAACAAGTATTTATACATACAGTATATGTGCTGAATTAATTAATCTTATGCTTATGAATACACACAAACTCTTTCTGATTCTCAGCGGGATTGTATATGAGACCCAGGAGGCAAACAGGGGTGCTATTTTGCATATGATGTAGACAAAGTCTCCCAAGACTTACAAAGTTGTATTAAACAAGACATAATTATACACGACTGTATGATGAGCTATGCAGATCAAAACCAGTTACTTTCAAACCATGCAATAATGCTGATGTCACTGTTTTGTAATATTTTTTGTGAGGCAAGTTTCATGAGTTTGCAGTGTTGGATTTTGCATTCAAATGTTGACAAGATACACATTAACCCAACCTTTGAATTTACTAGGAAATATGTCAGTAAAGACGTGATGATGGAATGATAAGCAAATATGTGTGATACCAGAATAATTATTATTGGCCTGCACAGAAAGAATAAAATATCACCAAGAGCAAGCATGTTTCTTTCTTCTCTTTGACATCCTGGGCATTTGTGAGAGATTCATAATCCTCAGAAGAGTTATTTAACACATCTTTTTGGCTTTGTCCCATACCGCTCGATGTATGGGTTGAAATATTTCACTGGTTCTCAAAGAGAGTGACAGAGAGATCAACCCTGATACTGAAGTGTCTCTTTGGCCGCTCAAAGGTCACGTTCAGATCAATGGTTTTTAATGGTCAAGATGGTATCTGCCAAAAAAAAATCAACTCCTGCTTTTAGAGGTGGCTACCTGATATACACACCACTATAGAGATATAGGATGCTACCTGATATACACACACCACTATAGAGATACAGGATGCTACCTGATATACACACCAATATAGAGATACAGGATGCTACCTGATATACACACACCACTATAGAGATATAGGATGCTACCTGATATACACACACCACTATAGAGATATAGGATGCTACCTGATATACACACACCACTATAGAGATACAGGATGCTACCTGATATACACACCACTATAGAGATACAGGATGCTACCTGATATACACACACCACTATAGAGATACAGGATGCTATCTGATATACACACCACTATAGAGATACAGGATGCTACCTGATATACACACCACTATAGAGATACAGGATGCTATCTGATATACACACCAATATAGAGATACAGGATGCTACCTGATATACACACCTCTATAGAGATACAGGATGCTACCTGATATACACACCACTATAGAGATACAGGATGCTATCTGATATACACACCACTATAGAGATACAGGATGCTATCTGATATACACACCACTATAGAGATACAGGATGCTACCTGATATACACACCAATATAGAGATACAGGATGCTATCTGATATACACACCACTATAGAGATACAGGATGCTATCTGATATACACACCTCTATAGAGATACAGGATGCTACCTGATATACACACCACTATAGAGATACAGGATGCTATCTGATATACACACCAATATAGAGATACAGGATGCTACCTGATATACACACCACTATAGAGATACAGGATGCTATCTGATATACACACCACTATAGAGATACAGGATGCTACCTGATATACACACCACTATAGAGATACAGGATGCTACCTGATATACACACCACTATAGAGATACAGGATGCTATCTGATATACACACCAATATAGAGATACAGGATGCTACCTGATATACACACCAATATAGAGATACAGGATGCTATCTGATATACACACCACTATAGAGATACAGGATGCTATCTGATATACACACCTCTATAGAGATACAGGATGCTATCTGATATACACACCTCTATAGAGATACAGGATGCTATCTGATATACACACCAATATAGAGATACAGGATGCTACCTGATATACACACCACTATAGAGATACAGGATGCTACCTGATATACAGCACACACCACTATAGAGATACAGGATGCTACCTGATATACACACCACTATAGAGATACAGGATGCTACCTGATATACACACCACTATAGAGATACAGGATGCTACCTGATATACACACCAATATAGAGATACAGGATGCTATCTGATATACACACCACTATAGAGATACAGGATGCTATCTGATATACACACCTCTATAGAGATACAGGATGCTATCTGATATACACACCTCTATAGAGATACAGGATGCTATCTGATATACACACCAATATAGAGATACAGGATGCTACCTGATATACACACCACTATAGAGATACAGGATGCTACCTGATATACACACCACTATAGAGATACAGGATGCTACCTGATATACACACCACTATAGAGATACAGGATGCTACCTGATATACACACCACTATAGAGATACAGGATGCTACCTGATATACACACCACTATAGAGATACAGGATGCTACCTGATATACACACCAATATAGAGATACAGGATGCTATCTGATATACACACCACTATAGAGATACAGGATGCTATCTGATATACACACCTCTATAGAGATACAGGATGCTACCTGATATACACACCACTATAGAGATACAGGATGCTACCTGATATACACACCACTATAGAGATACAGGATGCTATCTGATATACACACCACTATAGAGATACAGGATGCTATCTGATATACACACCACTATAGAGATACAGGATGCTACCTGATATACAGCACACACCACTATAGAGATACAGGATGCTATCTGATATACACACCTCTATAAAGATACAGGATGCTATCTGATATACACACCACTATAGAGATATAGGATGCTATCTGATATACACACCACTATAGAGATACAGGATGCTATCTGATATACAGTACACACTACTATAGAGATACAGGATGCTACCTGATATACACACACCACTATAGAGATACAGGATGCTACCTGATATACAGCGCACACCACTATAGAGATACAGGATGCTATCTGATATACACACCTCTATAAAGATACAGGATGCTATCTGATATACACACCACTATAGAGATATAGGATGCTACCTGATATACACACCACTATAGAGATACAGGATGCTATCTGATATACACACCAATATAGAGATACAGGATGCTATCTGATATACACACCAATATAGAGATACAGGATGCAATCTGATATACACACCACTATAGAGATACAGGATGCTACCTGATATACACACCACTATAGAGATACAGGATGCTATCTGATATACACACCACTATAGAGATACAGGATGCTATCTGATATACAGTACACACCACTATAGAGATACAGGATGCTATCTGATATACAGCACACACCACTATAGAGATACAGGATGCTATCTGATATACACACCACTATAGAGATACAGGATGCTATCTGATATACACACCTCTATAAAGATACAGGATGCTATCTGATATACACACCACTATAGAGATACAGGATGCTATCTGATATACAGCACACACCACTATAGAGATACAGGATGCTATCTGATATACACACCAATATAGAGATACAGGATGCTATCTGATATACACACCTCTATAAAGATACAGGATGCTATCTGATATACACACCTCTATAGAGATACAGGATGCTATCTGATATACACACCACTATAGAGATACAGGATGCTACCTGATATACACACCAATATATAGAGATACAGGATGCTATCTGATATACACACCACTATAGAGATACAG
Source organism: Ilyophis sp. 1 JC-2022 (assembly GCA_022702515.1). Taxonomy (NCBI): domain Eukaryota; kingdom Metazoa; phylum Chordata; class Actinopteri; order Anguilliformes; family Synaphobranchidae; genus Ilyophis; species Ilyophis sp. 1 JC-2022. Next base: position 102,818,770 of record CM040397.1, on the reverse strand, counting down.
GATGCTACCTGATATACACACCAATATAGAGATACAGGATGCTACCTGATATACACACCAATATAGAGATACAGGATGCTACCTGATATACACACCAATATAGAGATACAGGATGCTATCTGATATACACACCAATATAGAGATACAGGATGCTACCTGATATACACACCAATATAGAGATACAGGATGCTACCTGATATACACACCAATATAGAGATACAGGATGCTACCTGATATACACACCAATATAGAGATACAGGATGCTACCTGATATACACACCAATATAGAGATACAGGATGCTACCTGATATACACACACCTCTATAGAGATACAGGGTGCTACCTGATATACACACCAATATAGAGATACAGGATGCTACCTGATATACACACACCTCTATAGAGATACAGGATGCTACCTGATATACACACCAATATAGAGATACAGGATGCTACCTGATATACACACCAATATAGAGATACAGGATGCTACCTGATATACACACCAATATAGAGATACAGGATGCTACCTGATATACACACACCACTATAGAGATACAGGATGCTACCTGATATACACACCAATATAGAGATACAGGATGCTACCTGATATACACACACCTCTATAGAGATACAGGGTGCTACCTGATATACACACACCAATATAGAGATACAGGATGCTACCTGATATACACACACCACTATAGAGATACAGGATGCTATCTGATATACAGCACACACCACTATAGAGATACAGGATGCTATCTGATATACACACATCACTATAGAGATACAGGATGCTACCTGATATACAGCACACACCACTATAGAGATACAGGATGCTATCTGATATACACACACCACTATAGAGATATAGGATGCTACCTGATATACACACACCACTATAGAGATACAGGATGCTACCTGATATACACACCACTATAGCGATACAGGATGCTATCTGATATACACACACCACTATAGAGATATAGGATGCTACCTGATATACACACACCAATATAGAGATACAGGATGCTACCTGATATACACACCTCTATAGAGATACAGGATGCTACCTGATATACACACACCACTATAGAGATACAGGATGCTACCTGATATACACACACCACTATAGAGATACAGGATGCTATCTGATATACACACCACTATAGAGATACAGGATGCTACCTGATATACACACACCACTATAGAGATACAGGATGCTACCTGATATACAGCACACACCACTATAGAGATACAGGATGCTATCTGATATACACACACCACTATAGAGATATAGGATGTTACCTGATATCCACACACCACTATAGAGATACAGGATGCTATCTGATATACACACACCACTATAGAGATATAGGATGCTACCTGATATACACACACCACTATAGAGATACAGGATGCTACCTGATATACACACCACTATAGAGATACAGGATGCTATCTGATATACACACACCACTATAGAGATATAGGATGCTACCTGATATACACACACCAATATAGAGATACAGGATGCTACCTGATATACACACCTCTATAGAGATACAGGATGCTACCTGATATACACACACCACTATAGAGATACAGGATGCTATCTGATATACACACCTCTATAGAGATAGAGGATGCTATCTGATATACACACCACTATAGAGATACAGGATGCTACCTGATATACAGTACACACCACTATAGAGATACAGGATGCTATCTGATATACACACCAATATAGAGATACAGGATGCTACCTGATATACAGTACACACCTCTATAGAGATACAGGATGCTATCTGATATACACACCAATATAGAGATACAGGATGCTACCTGATACACACACCTCTATAGAGATACAGGATGCTACCTGATATACACACCAATATAGAGATACAGGATGCTATCTGATATACACACCAATATAGAGATACAGGATGCTACCTGATATACACACCTCTATAGAGATACAGGATGCTACCTGATATACACACCTCTATAGAGATACAGGATGCTATCTGATATACACACCAATATAGAGATACAGGATGCTACCTGATATACACACCTCTATAGAGATACAGGATGCTACCTGATATACACACACAACTATACAGATACAGGATGCTACCTGATATACACACACCACTATAGAGATACAGGATGCTACCTGATATACAGTACACACCACTATAGAGATACAGGATGCTATCTGATATACACACCAATATAGAGATACAGGATGCTACCTGATATACAGTACACACCTCTATAGAGATACAGGATGCTATCTGATATACACACCAATATAGAGATACAGGATGCTACCTGATATACACACCTCTATAGAGATACAGGATGCTACCTGATATACACACACCACTATAGAGATACAGGATGCTACCTGATATACACACCAATATAGAGATACAGGATGCTACCTGATATACACACACCACTATAGAGATATAGGATGCTACCTGATATACACACACCACTATAGAGATACAGGATGCTACCTGATATACACACCACTATAGAGATACAGGATGCTATCTGATATACAGTACACACCTCTATAGAGATACAGGATGCTATCTGATATACACACCAATATAGAGATACAGGATGCTACCTGATATACACACCTCTATAGAGATACAGGATGCTACCTGATATACACACACCACTATAGAGATACAGGATGCTACCTGATATACACACACCACTATAGAGATACAGGATGCTATCTGATATACACACCACTATAGAGATACAGGATGCTACCTGATATACAGTACACACCACTATAGAGATACAGGATGCTACCTGATATACACACACCACTATAGAGATACAGGATGCTATCTGATATACACACCACTATAGAGATACAGGATGCTACCTGATATACAGCACACACTACTATAGAGATACAGGATGCTACCTGATATACACACACCACTATAGAGATACAGGATGCTATCTGATATACACACCACTATAGAGATACAGGATGCTACCTGATATACACACACCACTATAGAGATACAGGATGCTATCTGATATACACACACCACTATAGAGATATAGGATGCTACCTGATATACACACACCAATATAGAGATACAGGATGCTACCTGATATACACACCACTATAGAGATACAGGATGCTACCTGATATACACACCAATATAGAGATACAGGATGCTATCTGATATACACACACCACTATAGAGATATAGGATGCTACCTGATATACACACACCAATATAGAGATACAGGATGCTACCTGATATACACACCACTATAGAGATACAGGATGCTATCTGATATACACACACCACTATAGAGATATAGGATGCTACCTGATATACACACACCAATATAGAGATACAGGATGCTACCTGATATACACACCACTATAGAGATACAGGATGCTACCTGATATACACACCACTATAGAGATACAGGATGCTATCTGATATACACACCAATATAAAGATACAGGATGCTATCTGATATACACACCTCTATAGAGATACAGGATGCTACCTGATATACACACACCAATATATAGAGATACAGGATGCTACCTGATATACACACACCAATATATAGAGATACAGGATGCTATCTGATATACACACCAATATAGAGATACAGGATGCTACCTGATATACACACCACTATAGAGATACAGGATGCTACCTGATATACACACCAATATAAAGATACAGGATGCTATCTGATATACACACCTCTATAGAGATACAGGATGCTACCTGATATACACACACCAATATATAGAGATACAGGATGCTACCTGATATACACACACCAATATATAGAGATACAGGATGCTATCTGATATACACACCAATATAGAGATACAGGATGCTACCTGATATACACACCAATATAGAGATACAGGATGCTATCTGATATACACACCTCTATAGAGATACAGGATGCTACCTGATATACACACCTCTATAGAGATACAGGATGCTACCTGATATACACACCTCTATAGAGATACAGGATGCTATCTGATATACACACACCACTATATAGAGATACAGGATGCTATCTGATATACACACCAATATAGAGATACAGGATGCTACCTGATATACACACCAATATAGAGATACAGGATGCTATCTGATATACACACCTCTATAGAGATACAGGATGCTACCTGATATACACACCTCTATAGAGATACAGGATGCTACCTGATATACACACCACTATAGAGATACAGGATGCTACCTGATATACACACCACTATAGAGATACAGGATGCTATCTGATATACACACCTCTATAGAGATACAGGATGCTACCTGATATACACACCTCTATAGAGATACAGGATGCTATCTGATATACACACTGTTATGTTCTAGTCGTGTGGGTTTTGTTACGTACCCTTCTGTGTATTGTTCTGATTTGTGGTTCTATACATACACTTTTTCATGTGTTCCGCCGCCTGGCAATTCTGCGCTGTTTTCTCTCGCCTCCGTTCACGGAGTTTACTTTCGTTCCTGTACGCTTCGTTTGTAATACCCGGCACTACTAACTATTATATAGGACTTGTGAATATTACTAACTGACTAAACACGGGTGTGATTAACTAATCTACTAACGTTAGGGCTTAATAGAATTATTACTAACACAAACTAACAAGTTAATTCCCATCACGTTTCCACAGCTGTTTAATGTTTCCTTACGTTTCTTGTCATTTGTCGTTTTTACTAATTTACTAACGTCAGGGCTAGGATAGGATATTACTAACGATGTACTAATTGCCTTGTTACGTGTCAAGATGTTTTCCATTTCCTACTTCTAATCGAGCTAATTGTTTGCACCTGTCTACATCACATTTAAGCCCAGTGTTCTAGTTGCTCTGTGCGAGATCGTCATTTGATGTTACCTTCCTTCGCTGCTATCTACCTGTTCCCTGTTTCCAGTTTCCATATTCCCTAGTGCCTTTTCGAGTAAGTGTTTTTGCGTTTGTTTTTCCCTGGCTTAGTTTTGCGTTCGTTTGTCTTAGGACCTGTTTGTTTCTGAGTTTTGTTTCTTGTTGTTTTCTAGTTTATTTAGTTATTTGTTTTGATTGTCAGTGTTTGGTTTTTCTAGTCTGGATTCCGTGTTTTCGACCTCGGTCTGTGTTCTCGCTACCCTTCTCTGCCTGCCGTTATTGTACCTCTGCCTAGCCCTGATGTTTTTGACCCCTGCCTGTGCACTACTCTTTTGGATCCTGATTTTGTACCGTACTGACATTAAACATCGGTTTTTTGTACCCCTGCCTGCTATTGGGTCCCTATTCTCCACCGATCGTAACACACACCTCTATAGAGATACAGGATGCTACCTGATATACACACCTCTATAGAGATACAGGATGCTACCTGATATACACACCTCTATAGAGATACAGGATGCTATCTGATATACACACCTCTATAGAGATACAGGATGCTATCTGATATACACACCTCTATAGAGATACAGCATGCTACCTGATATACACACCTCTATAGAGATACAGGATGCTACCTGATATACACACCACTATAGAGATACAGGATGCTACCTGATATACACACCACTATAGAGATACAGGATGCTATCTGATATACACACCTCTATAGAGATACAGGATGCTACCTGATATACACACCTCTATAGAGATACAGGATGCTACCTGATATACACACTAATATAGAGATACAGGATGCTATCTGATATACACACCTCTATAGAGATACAGGATGCTATCTGATATACACACCTCTATAGAGATACAGGATGCTATCTGATATACACACCAATATATAGAGATACAGGATGCTATCTGATATACACACCAATATATAGAGATACAGGATGCTATCTGATATACAGTACACACCACTATAGAGATACAGGATGATAAAAATGTTGGGGTCCATTTTTGTAACAAAAGCTGCAATGTCATATTTACTTTACTATTTTTCCATTTATATTGGAAGCCATCATACAGAATGTTACATGGCATTGCCTATTGAACCATAAAAAAATAATCATTCTTAATGAAAAATGTACATAAGTTATTATCAAAGGCATAATATGTACCGAAATGCTTTTCCTTTGTTACAATTTGTGCAATATTAGGCCATTAATATTGTGAAACATTATAGAAAACTTTTCAAATTATTTCTGTGAACTGTTTTGTTGTGACGTTTTTACATGACACAGTACCAGGTCATTTGATTTTTAGACACCGCAAAGCACTCAAATGTGTACACTTAAGTATTTGCAAGGTGCATTTTAAAATGAATAGATTAATCATGTGTATACATCAATAATGGGGCTTGAAGCAATATTTTAATAAAATGGTGTATCAATCATTGTATGCTGTGTCTCCCTGATAAATGCTTGGCTAACACGCTTTGCATTTTATCCTGGCAATTACCCTGCGTAATACCAAATCCCTCTCCTAAAATCACTTCTGAGAAGCGTGCAAACTGACAGTCAGGATCACAGTCTGCATGAAAGACAGTCTCTCGCCTTGATGCTATAAACATTGGCACGCTCTCGCTGACGATCCCGCGTTTACTGTCTCCAGCGAATGAGTCCGACGCAGCGAGAAGTGGGAAAAAACAAAACATCATGCTGCTTTGACTCAACGGCAAAGTCTCCTACGCTAACCAAATGAAAAAAGCTTCAATCTCCTGTTTTTTATTTGAACAAGACAGAAATTCTCGGCGCTAGAATGAGTGAAACTCAGTTGGACTAAAGCATTTATCATGAGGCAGAATTATAAACAGTGGTGGCGCTGAAGATCACTATTTTTGCCCTCGTTTTGGGCAGTTCAGACAATTGTTTAAATTGGACAGTACAGTGTAGAGAGACAGGAAGAATGGGAGGGAGAGAGAGGGAGAGACGAGGTCGCTCGGCCGGATTCAAACTGTAGATGTCCTGGTCCGTCTAAGCTGTAAGCGTATCCTCTCTGTATGGAGTGAGCCTGTTCTCCCCATGTCCACGTGGGTTACCTCCCACAGTCCAAACACATGCAGGTTAGATGAATTAGAGATGCTAAATTGGCCGTGTATGTGTGTGCGTGTTCACCCTACAATGGACTGGCACCCTGTCCAAGTACAAAGTTCCCAGGTCCCCAGTGAGTGGCAATGGTAAGCCACGTGATTCATAACATTTCTGTGTAAGCAACACCTTATCTAATAAGGATTTGCATAAAAATCAAAGATAGTTTGGAAAATATACTGTATCTGTGGTTTTTCCAGCCAGTGTTCAAGATGAATATTGGGTGGTGGTAATTAGTGGGATTCTATGCATTTGATGTGAAGTCTGAAAAAGAGAAGCTGCGTCCCACTTGGAAGGCCGGCGAGATTCTCCTCCAGTGGAATTACCCTGGATTCAGCGGCTAATGATGTATGAACAAGAAGAGTCCTTGTGCAAGAGCAATGTTTCCCATGCTGGGCCTTTTTATATTACTGAATCTGTTCCTTTGATTCGGTTTCCATTTCCACATATCTTAAACTGCACTCTTTCAGAGGGGCCGATATAGTCTCCTGTACACTATTCCCCCCTTACCTAGGAACTGCAGCTGCTGCCCTGTCTGCTATTAGCTCTGAGAAATACATTTAGTATTTATTTAATACAAAATCTCTTTTTTAAATAAATCTATTTTTAACACAAGCTGTAGCTGATGTATTTGAAGTGTCTTAGCCTGGCCGTCTTTGAAGCATGACATCTCTGTAGAGAATAAGAGCATTGCGGATCAATTCTGACTAATCAACTAAAGGCTGGTTTGGCCCTTACAGACCACATTTCCATTGTTCTGCTTGATTATCATGATGAAAGAAACAGGAGGAACATTATTGAGGTTTCTGCCTTGGACTTCTATTTATCCATTTATTTTCAAAAAGAAAAGGATTTTTGGGCCTGTTGTTATGGCAACCCTGTGCCAATGCACTGAAAATACCTGTACCAAGTATGTATTTATTTATTTGTGTGTGTGTGTGTGTGGGGGGGTGGGGGTGGGGGTAGGTTAGGGTTAGGGTTTAACAGAACCATAAGCCCACTTCCCAACTAAAGGAACTTGATGAGATTTCCCCCGCCCCAAAACTCTAAATCCTCCCAACAGCCAAAATATGGCAAATGTTGTTGGGCCCATGGCAACGGAAATTTTACATTGTGCTGGTAGCTGGTACATTACTCCCAGTTTGTGCGGTTGAGTATTATTTTAACCACAGAATACTCAAACTGTAGCCTGATAGCTGTGTCCTCATTTTGCATGCAACTAGGTAATAATACTGATGCAATTTCTGAAAAATATTAAAATCCAAATTTTTTTCCCTGGAGCATAATGAGAGTGAGCACGTCGTGGGTGGAGTGGACCTGGTATTACAGAAAGCTTGATCCGGCCAGTACGGTTTGTGAAGTGTGGGAATTAGTCCATAATGACCAGGCAAGAGGTGCCAGACACTGACTAAAAGCACTGACTGTCTTTCAGACTCTGGGAGCCAAATACACATGCTGTACTACTAAGTATGTTTACTTGTATTTGTGGGATAGAGCTTTTTTTAGTCTATGTGTAAGTAACTGCATTGGGTCGATAGACTCCGCCATCAAGGACAACATAACTGTGTTAGGTCCCTGAAGAAAACTGACAACCAGCAAATTATTATTGTACTGTATCCAGAATTAGAGTAATCCTGGCCCAAACCCTTTCCCAAGCCTCTAAACACAACCCTAATCTTGCCTCAACTCTAAATCTTACCGTTTTCCTCTAACTCTAAATCTTACCGTTTTCCTCTAACTCTAACATGAATTCTAGCCCAACTGATTTCAGGATGTCTACAGTGCTCACAGACTGAGTTTAGGGTACTTCCTTGGAGCGGTAAGACTTCTTTGCTAGTAACACATCTTGGGGCAATCTCGTTGGATGTGATTACGTGGATTTGGGTACGTGCAAGGAGGGTAACTGTTTAGTTGTTTTCAGTGGATCAAATTTTGACTTCATGGACGTGCTGAGGTGAAATTAAATGTTTGGAGGTGATCCTTTATGCTGGGATAAATTATGCATGCAATTCTAGCCATGTTGACAGTGCAGATGTAATTTGTGCGAGCATTTTGAAATTTCACTCATTTATCTGCCACTTCGTTTAATTTACAGAAGATATATGCACAGATTTGCTGAAACACTGAACCACGTGCCAGCTATGCTCTGGCAAACGAGGGGCAGGTGCATATTTGGAATTGAGTTTCGATTGAGCGATTGTGCGGAGTAGAATCTCTCTGATTTCAACGTGATTCAGAGAAGGGATACTATACTTTTTAAGAAATAACCATGATATATATACAACAAGATATAGACTGTATTAGCCTGACTCATTATCCCCATAGAAAAATCAAGGCTGTGTCTATGGATTGTATACTACTGTACATATTGTATATCTTTTATACAATAGCAGGTTTTTGTTTTGTTTTTACTCAACACAGTGTTAATCACTGTCACCCAGGCATAATTAACTATCATATGAAAGAGTTGGAATATAATTTTACTCAAATTGAACATAATTGCATGTGAATATAAAACAAATGTTGCAATCAGTTTTTAATTGAGTGTTGCAAGACAAACCCAGTTATGCCTCCACATCGGTTTACCTGTCCAGTGGAGCCCCCTGTCTGTGGGAGGTGTGAGAGGGAAAAGGTAAAGAAATTTATGTTTAAGGTAACGGTAAAAGGAATGCAAACGACACTGAGATGAAAGACACTGCGTTCAATGATGTGGGTGGTTATTTGAACAGTGAGAAGGGGAGGGGAGGTTTTAAATCTGACTTTTTAGCAGTTTACTTTTTTTTTTTTTTTACTTCTAATTTGCTACATCTCTCTCTTGGAAAGAGACCCACCATCGCCTCAACGAACACCTCTCCCTATTCATATATCCTCATACCAAAATCTTTAAACCCTGCACTTCACATCATGAACATTCATAATGAAAAAGGTTCCGAAGTCACTTTGTGTCCAAATCAAAGCCCTTTCATACTATTGAGTATGCTTGTTGAAGACACTGGATGAGAAAGTTGTTTAGTGCGTACAATTTTTCTCTAAATGTAGTGCACTTAAAATTCCTAGATGGTATACTTAATTCTGGGTTTATGCTGATAATAGCATGGAGGATTTCTGTTTTTTTTTTGCATACTGCATGTTGCATTCTAAAAAGTGTGCAGTACGCTAGTACATAGCACAGAGTAGACAGGGCTCTGATTCAGACACAGCCATTGTCAGACAACAGCGCCCTGATCATCTGAAATCACAGTGGATTGCGGGCCTTCAGAAAGGCCCCCAAGCGGCTGGCCTAGGGAGAGCCTGTCTTTTTTCCCCACCTTCTTTCATTTTCCCTTGATGAAATCTCGGTGTCGTTTGAATTTCAACCTCATGCTTTATCTGGCCAAACGAAAGGAGTGGAACACGTTTATTTTATTCTTGCATGCTCTGTATGCTGGGGAGAGGGTCTCCCTCCATCCATCCCAGCCCCTCACCCTCTTCATCTTTTTGTTGAAGAAAAGCCATTATGCATAATCTTACAGAAGCAGTTGGCGATACAATGGTGCCCTTGGAAAGGTTATTGGTGAGTACAAAGGCTGAGGCTTTGGTCCTGGTTTCCCTACGGACAGGATCCTATGCTTCCGCGGGAACTGATATAACGGCGCCAGTAATAAATACTCTCCCTGGACAGATGGGCCCATTAACACACCAATCTCTCATCTACAAACTCTCTGCTTTCTCTAATTAATTGACCCCTACCCCTTGTGAGAAGTTCCTTGGAAAATGGAGACAGGAATAGCAGGTATTGTTCGGTGCATATAGCCGGAGGTGATCTTGTGGTAAGCAGTACCTGTGAAAGAGACGAGGAGGAATTATTGCTGTGTTCTTGACCGGCCGGAGCAGACGGCAAGACTTTCTGACTGTAGAAGCGGGAAGCCTAGGGCCGCGTCCGAATCAGTGCACTTGCCTACTATTGAGTTAGCCAGTTGAGTATACATTTTAAAAAGCTGTTAAGTATGCAACAATTTAAAAGAGTGTTCTTTATATCCCTGGATGATATACTTATTTCTGGGTTTTCGCTGTTAATAGTATGGAGGATATTGTTTGCATACTACATGTCCCTAAACAGTATGCAGTAAACAGAACACAGTATGCTAGCTATCAGGGGCTCTGTCCCCCTGGTTTGTGATCACAATACCACATCCCCACCGTTTCAGAGGGGCACCCAAAAGGTTAGGAGCGGCCCTGCGGGATGGGACCCCTCTTCTTCTCACGTTGCTTGAGCAGTTGGGTGAAAAAAAGCAGCAATTATATCTGTTCTGATATCAGGACTGCCTGTGGAAAATGGTTCAGTAATGTATAATGAGCCAGGCTGATTAGAACCCATGCACTTTGAGTATTTGAGGAATGAGCCAGGCTGATTAGAACCCATGTACTTTGAGTATTTGAGGAATGAGCCAGGCTGATTAGAACCCATGTACTTTGAGTATTTGAGGAATGAGCAGGTTAATGTAACTGACAAAGGGATTTGTCCTTAACTCTGTGTGAAGATTATAAAGGTCTGTGTTGCTCTTTTTCTTTTGCTTTCCACACAACATGCTTGGCTTTCACTAAAATGAACAAAAGAAAATTATGAATAAAATGAAAAAATATATATTTGCAGTGTGTAATACTTGTGTAAAAACACAGCAGAGCGCCAGTTAATTAACTGCTTTTCATAAAACTCCTGAGTGAGTGGTAAATAATTATAATATTTCTCCAGCACTTTTCATTCACAGGTAAATCACAAAGCACTTCAAGTCAGAAGGTAATAAACGGTGTGAGCAGAGAATGGCAGTAACAAAGAAAGGTATTAATAATAACAGCAAATCAGACAGAAAAACAAACAAACAGTAACAAGAAAATATATTATTAATAACAGCAAAACAAACAGAGAAACAAACAAACAGAAACTAAGAAAACTGGGAGCTCTGTACAGTCCATAGGTAGTGTGGACGCTGTCCACGAGTTTTAGGAAGTTATCTATAAATCAAGGCAATAGCCCTCAAATTAGCCAGTTTATCAGGGACTTAGAAGCTTTAGCTTTATGATTAGCCAGGACACACTGGCTGTGCTCTGCTGTGCTTTCTTTGCTTATTTAGCTGGAATGCTTAATAACAAAATAAAATATAAAAAATACATTTAAATTCTAGCCAAACCGTCTGCATGTGTTTTTATTGAATGTCTCTCAAAATGTTCTGTTGTATTAAATTATTTTCAGAGGAGGTAAGGGGCTCTACAGTTTTCACTTCACAGGGAATCTCAGTCGATCTTCAATTCATGCCCTCCTGCTCTCTGAAAATCTAAAAATAAATGAAAATGTCTGACCAAGATTCCCCACACAAAATCAAGCGGTCAGGCTCTAGCCGATGTGTATTAATGCAGAAATGGCACAACCTGTGCGGTTTCTGAGCCAATTGCCTCATTGCCAATAGTAAGTTAGCCGTGTAGTGAACTCAAAATAGGAAAGTCGTACATGACACTACCATTATATTATAGTACAAAGGTCACGACAGTATCCAACAACAGTAAAACTATTTATTCTTGAAAAATGTGCTCTCGTCGATTCAATGAAATATAAAACATCTGTAAAATGTGAAGCTGTGTGTGTGTGGTATATTGTGTAAAATGGGAAGCTGTGTGTGTTGTATCTTGTGTAAAATGGGAAGCTGTGTGTGTGGTATCTTGTGTAAAATGGGAAGCTGTGTGTGTGGTATCTTGTGTAAAATGGAAAGCTGTGTGTGTGGTATCTTGTGTAAAATGGGAAGCTGTGTGTGTGTGTGGTATCTTGTGTAAAATTGGAAGCTGTGTGTGTGTGTGGTATCTTGTGTAAAATGTGAAGCTGTGTGTGGTATCTTGTGTAAAATGTGAAGCTGTGTGTGGTATCTTGTGTAAAATGTGAAGCTGTGTGTGTGGTATCTTGTGTAAAATGGGAAGCTGTGTGTGTGTGTGTGGTATCTTGTGTAAAATGGGAAGCTGTGTGTGTGTGTGGTATCTTGTGTAAAATTGGAAGCTGTGTGTGTGTGTGTGGTATCTTGTGTAAAATGTGAAGCTGTGTGTGGTATCTTGTGTAAAATGTGAAGCTGTGTGTGGTATCTTGTGTAAAATGTGAAGCTGTGTGTGTGGTATCTTGTGTAAAATGGGAAGCTGTGTGTGGTATCTTGTGTAAAATGTGAAGCTGTGTTTGGTATCTTGAGTAAAATGGGAAGCTGTGTGTGGTATCTTGTGTAAAATGTGAAGCTGTGTGTGGTATCTTGTGTAAAATGGGAAGCTGTGTGTGGTATATTGTGTAAAATGAGGGTTATTTATTGAATTGAGTGTACATGTGTAGGCAAAACCAATGACTAAAGGTACCACTGTAGCCAACTGTGGATGGGAAAAAAACCTTTTTTAAAAAAAAATTTTTTTGTGTTTTTTTATAATGATTATTTTTGTTTTTGTGAACAATGGGTCTTGTCATCACATTAGGTTTTGTGCCTTTTGGTTTATCGTATCGTAAGCAATGGCCGCTGGGAATTTCCCCCTCTATCAGGTCATCCATGACATGTCCTGACTGGGCTTGGCAGGTCACCCGAGGTTTGCTGTTGCTTCTAGGGACAAGTAACTGAGATGGACGGCAGACTAGGTCAAAAGAGGCGTGTTCAATGTTTGTGTGCCACAATGACATTGGGTCACTTCAGAATGCATTTAAAATTGCATGCCGACCCCTGAGCCCCTCGCACATCTAACGCAGAAATGGAAAATCTGTTTCGTTGTTTTTCCACCACCCGGAGTCTTTTGGGGGCCTTGTTTACACATTTCCTGCAAAGCATGTGATGTGAGCGTGGTAGCATCCGTACTTCAGACTCGAGCGCTTAACAAAAATCAAACAAAAGCCTTTTTCAGATTAGATAAACAATCGGAGGCAAAGTGACTCAGTGCCTTTGACAGCTCGGTAGGTAACATCTCTCTGCCGTTCCCTTTTTTGAAAGGAGTGTAATTTCATTTCATGTGTAAATATCTGTTTGGTGTCGGGGAATGCGGACGCGCCAAACCTGGGCTGACAGCTTTGACAAGCAATTACTGTTCCTTGTCTAGTTTACAGGTTATGAACACCGAGTTCTCGCCAAACAATACAGCGCTGGTGAGAACGCCATCACTGAATGAGACAATAACCACATCGCTAAATATGAAGAGAGGCTTGGGAATCTCATCAAAACCTATAGATCATATTGCCTAACATCACAAATAAGATATTGATACAAGGATACTGTTCCATGATATGTGACCATGTCATATCTCCACAGCACCTGACCTAATCGTATGTACTACACCATTCTCAGTAGATAAAATCCAGTCAAAAGGCATATCAAATCAAAGTAGCTACATTTAGGACATTAATTTAAATAAAAGTTCAAGGCAGGTAGATGCATATGTGGTACACAGTTTCCACAACATCCAAAAATGGAATCACACTTTGCAATAGATGAGGCCAGAGTGACGATGTTGTCGATGTAAATGTTATGAAAAGACCCTCAGCATCAAAAATGGGTTCATAAATCAAACACTGTACTGTCTGCAACGCTGTCCCTTACTCAGAAGCAAAGGTGGGATTACTGCTGCAGCAAGTGATTAGTGTCTGGCTGAGTAAACACTAATATAATACATAATGAATGTACTAAGTACATATAGCATTGTTCTTGAAGGTAAGACAAACTCCCATCTCAAACATAAGCACTTTATCTATGAAAAGCACGTGGGGCTATCCTCTGGAAGTATACAAAGGAAATATAAAGAGAAGTGTTGCTGGACATCATGGGCCATTTATAAATATGCCCACTAAGGAAAACTGAACTTAATTAAATATCGTAATATTGTGGGCTTTAGAATGTTGTTAATGAATGGATAAAATTGCCTTTGGTGCATTCAGCTGACAGAAGAATTGGTACGCAAGACGATGAAGCTGTCCTGCTCTGGAATATGTTTTTCTTCATCGAGGAAAGCACTGAAAAGAAAGTGTAGTTTTATGAGGAAGTAAAAAAAAGTGAAGGAAGGATGTTTGTTTGGACATTTATGAGTCCGCCTGGTTGGGCCCTTTGACGTGCTGTGTGCAGTCTTGTGCATTCCACTGATCACATCTTCTGTGGTGTCGGTCGAACACCAAAAATACAGCACTGCTCAAACTGCACACTGTCTGATTTAATGGACAATGTGTGGCGTAGCGTGTACAGTAACAACCTCTAGTTCAAAGGGTTTTAGGTTTGACAGGTGGAAATCGAGTATACCCGTAAACAAGACAATTCCCTTAAACAAGTCATTTTTAGTTTTTACTTAAGGTCAGAGTAATTCCATAAGGGTGTTGTTTCTAATCTGACATATCAAGCAGGTTACCACATTGGTGTTTATGGTGGCATATTCCCACATCAGCCAAGCATATCAAAGTGCTCATGTAGAAAGAATCTGTTTTTTTTAAATCATGGCTGTGAAGCAGAGGCCTATCACTATGAATAACTTATAAAGCAGGACAGCAGTAGCTGTTATCCTAAATCTGACCTTACATTGAAATATAACAAACGTGAGCGTGCATGATTTATATAAATCGTAAGCAATGTGATTTATATAATGTCCACGCGCGTGATTTATATAATGTCCACGCGCGTGATTTATATAATGTCCACGCGCGTGATTTATATAATGTCCACGGGCGTGATTTATATAATGTCCACGGGCGTGATTTATATAATGTCCACGGGCGTGATTTATATAATGTCCACGGGCGTGATTTATATAATGTCCACGGGCGTGATTTATATAATGTCCACGGGCGTGATTTATATAATGTCCACGGGCGTGATTTATATAATGTTCACGGGCGTGATTTATATAATGTTCACGGGCGTGATTTATATAATGTTCACGGGCGTGATTTATATAATGTTCACGCGCGTGATTTATATAATGTTCACGCGCGTGATTTATATAATGTTCACGCGCGTGATTTATATAATGTTCACGCACATATTTCATCCATGACCGTGAATTATTATTTTTTGCATGTGAATGAGCTTAACTGCGCTGCCCTGTGAATGCCTTCAATTAGCTTCATGTTCTGGCTTACTATGTCTCCTTTTCCTGAATAAATCATTTTGCAATTACACGGCAGAAACCACAACTGAAAACGGCAGGCAAGCAAAAAAAGAAAAGTCTTATACCTGCTGACCAACCACAAGGCAGTATTCACTTTGCTTAGAGCTAAACACATTTTCACGTTGAGTTTTTAATAATGATTAATTAATTATTTTTAAGTTACGACCCTGATGTGGATTTTATCGTACATACAATTTACGATCAGATATGTGCGTACGAATGAGGACACTGGCCTACTTACTAATTTGCCAATATGTGTGACAGCCCACAGTTCAGTTAGCAAATTCATCAAGCAGTACCTCAAAGCACCCCCACCGACCACAACATGGACATACTGACAGTGATTAGACTGTCTAAGACAAAGTAACAGCATTCTCATGTACCAAGACTCAGCTAAAATTTTATATGACATTTAATATGGAGCGCACATTACGGAACATTCAACTTCATAACAGTTACATTTGATGGGCGCTAATGACAGATTTAAGCTTTGAAAAGTTTGTTGACTGTTTCCAGTCCACTGTAAATTAGTTTCAGCGAACGACCGGATTCACACATCCAAACGCCATGGAGAGGCTAATTGTATTTCTTTCCACGGAATTGTCCATGGCGCGCTTCAAGCGAACGCCAGAATGACTGCCCGCCCGTTTGGCACGTTGCCTGGAAGCTCCACCCACTCCGTTGCTCTGGGAAGAATTGTTGGAAAGAAGGGGGAAAGTTATTCATTTCATGGCTATTCCATTAACTTGAGTAATGGCCTAATTACTGGTGGTAAACACTCCTGCAAGATGAAAAGAGAAGTGCGCAGCCCACAGAGGATAGAGCACCGTGAGGACTGAACCAATCGGGGTGAGGGGGTGGGTCTGGGTCCGCAGGGGAGCAGCAGTCAACCGAAACGCACCTTTTTCCCGTCTGAGAGGGGTCTGTTTGTTTGGTACGAGTTTGCGGGCATGCGCCTTGACGGGCGGTGTCATACGTGGAACAGTTTGCTCTCCGCCTGTAAGCCTGCCTTCAGGGGAGTGTTACACTCCATGCTCACTAACACGCACACACACACCACTCTTTTTTGGATTCAGCGCAGACAGTCAGGGCTCAGCCTTTGGAGTTTCTTGTTGCTGGTTCATTCTTGTTGTGGTTTCTTTCTTTGTTGTTATTTTCAAAGGAGAAGGCCGGTTTTTATAGATTTATGTACACGCTTGATTCAACACTCGAGGACTAGCACATTAAATCCAGCCCTCACTTGTGTTTGTACCAACATTGATCACTAATCTTTTTAAAAGAAAATATGCCACTGGACAACTTTTACCTGCAGGCAAGAAACTGACATTTGTTAGCACTTGAAATATAGCACTCATAAAAGTATAATTAGTTACAGATGAGTCTTATTAATAAGTAATTGAACAAGAAGCAAAGATAGAAGGAATGCCTCTTATCCATATTTATGGAGCAGAGTATCCCAGAATCCTATGCATATTTGTGGAGTAGAGTATCCCAGAATCCTATGCATATTTGTGGAGTAGAGTATCCCAGAATTCTATGCATATTTATGGAGTAGAGTATCCCAGAATCTTGTGCTGTTAGGGGCCTGCAAAATCCCATTGTGTGAGTATTTGCCTTGGTTTCAAAACGGCAGCCTCTTTGAGGCTATTACTCGCTGTATAGTTTATTCAGTTTCTAAAAAACATTGCCTAGAACATCCATTTATTTTTATAAATGTAAGGTCTTTAAAGAAATATACAGTGACTGTTTGATAATATTTTGAAATTGGAGACATATTTTAAAGTAATCTCAATAAAGTGCTAATCTTTTGCTGCCTTGAATGGTTAGACTGTGCATTTATCAAAATTCATGTTTATTAAACTTCACTAGGCTCTTAATATTTATTGTGAAAAAGCACTTTCCAGTCTTCCTAAATTGTCTCACATATGAATAGAGATCTTAGCTTGAGACAAAATGAATAGCTATAACTCTAAAAATGACAGTGTGTGCTCTCTTTAATGATTTTCTAATCCAGGGTAATTTATTGTTCATATAACTAGGCATCAACTGCGGCGGTTCAACTGAAGTTCTGTCATCTGACATCATAGCTACAACAGCATGAATTCGCTCAGGATATTTTAACCAATAAGAGTTAGAAATGTATTTGGGTGCACTGTAGCATTGCAGTGGGCTGTGAGCTCAATATTGGGGAAACTATCATAAAATGTATCATTAAATAGATAATTGTCCAAAACCCAAAAAAAAAAAAAAAGATTTCCCAATTTACTGTTAAATTTAATTTACAGTTTTCCCCTAATTGTTTAAACACATTTCCTGAAACTATAGCTCAATTTCTCAAAACAAAAAACTGAAAAGAGTTAACCAATTTGTCAAAACTCCACAAATCTTAAATCTCAAAAAAATAGTTTTTCATAGGCCCACACAAAAGAAATGTGGTGAAACAGATCTACGTGTAAATCAGTCCGCATCCCGCGTTCGATCCTGATCAGGCCAGCGGACCTCATCTACATTGCATGCGATTTTCTTCCTAGCCAAGCAATGAAAAAAGAAGCTCCGCCTCTGGATGTCATCACACGCCTCCTCCATTGCCTGGAGTAGGGCCACACAATCATGGGGGTTGTGGTCATATACCTTCCACCGCCATGCTGAAAATAATTTGTTGATCGGATTCAGAAATGGGAAATATGGTGAGAGGTAGAGAACTGAAAAATGTGGGTTGTTAGCGAACCAGTTGTGGACCAGAGCAGCCCGGTGGAAATCAAATCAAATGAGCCATTAGTGCTGGGCCCCTGAAAAGGCTTGAGACTCATGTAATGGAAAGTGGTGATTTGCCACAACCAGAATATATGCTTTTATGTACTGCTGTGGAGAATATATGCCTTTATGTACTGCTATGGACCAGAATATATGCCTTTATGTACTGCTATGGACCAGAATATATGCTTTTATGTACTGTCTGGAAATTTCTTTTCTTCTCAGCGTGTTTGTTCAAGGTGGTGGTGAAGACAGGACTCTTGAAACCAAATTCAAAGTATAAGTATTTAATGAGACAAATAGCAAGTAAAGTCGATACAGCAGACAGCTCAGCAAACTCTCAAACAGATGTGCTCAGGTGTCGGCCGGAGAGCGCTCTGTCCCCCCAACGTGGGCTTCAGTTCTTGTTCTTGACCTCGCTGGTTCCTGATTGGTTACTCAGTTGTACAACCAATCAGCCGTGCTCCATCTCAGTCCTCCAATCAGAAGGCCTCACACCCCAACAACCCCCAACTTTAAGACAGTTAGTTTCGTAACTTAAAAGGGGCCTAGGTGTCCGTTGGCACCCCCCTGCAAGTTCCTGTTATCTCAGCACAGTTTCCTGATTTTTTAAGCTTGTGTTTAGCTCCATCTGGTTAAACTTCCTTTAGCAGTTTGCAAGTGTTGCAAGATTGGGGCCCTCAGCTCTACAAGTATACAAGTCAGAGTCAAGCTATAATTTTTAAAATATTTCCACAGTACTGCTGTGGACCAGAATATATGCTTTTATGTACTGCTGTGGACCAGAATATATGCCTTTATGTACTGCTATGGACCAGAATATATGCTTTTATGTACTGCTGTGGACCAGAATATATGCCTTTATGTACTGCTGTGGACCAGAATATATGCTTTTATGTTCTGCTGTGGACCAGAATATATGCTTTTATGTACTGCTGTGGACCCCCCCCCCCCCCTGTTTTATTCCTGGAAGACTGTGCATGCGCACACACACACACACACACACACACACACACACACACACACACACACACACACACAGTCAGTGTTACCTGTGTGTGCGTGCGTGCGTGCGTGCGTGCGTGCGTGCGTGCGTGCGTGCGTGCGTGCGTGCGTGCCAATAATCACTGCACTGCTCATAATCACTGCAGTGCGACATTATACCGTGCATGCACCATCCCTGGGCCAATTTAAGAGTTAGAAAATTAGCTTAGCTTTCCACTGGGCTGCTTGATTGTGATGCTTTTTTTTACAATTAACATGGTCACAAAAAAAAAAAACATGGTCACATAACTGTAGAACAGTCCTATTGTCCATTGACCAATGCATATAGACACACAGGTGATTCCATTACATTGACTTACAAAAAAAGATGTTTTGTATTGTATGGCTACTAATGCAACTTAAAGTTGTTTTTGTTTATTTTTTATTGATGATATCTGTGGGTATCTTTTTGTTAAAGTTAGATTCTCATTAAATATTGAAGCCAAAACTGAACCAGTATAGTTTCTAACCTTAGTAGTGTAGGCCTATTGTATGTTACTGAATTTGAGCATATCCAGCATTGATGAAGTTCTATCACTTTGTACACTTTCCTCACCAACATCTCTGTAGACCCGTCCCCTCTGGAGGACAATGCTGGAGCCAAACACTCACCCAATGCTCACTTTTAATGAGAAATAAAGAAGAAGAACTGAAGGCTGAAGAAAATTAAAGTATGTTGAGAGGTGCTTGTGGAGAGAGAGAGCAGAACATGAAGAGAAAAGAAGGTCATGGGAAACAAAGGGCAGTGACCATAGAAACGGGGACAGACAGAGAGAGGGGGAGAGCGAGGGGGAGAGAGAGGGGGAAAGAGAGGGGGAGAGCGAGGGGGAGAGAGAGGGGGAGAGCGAGGGGGAGAGAGAGGGGGAGAGAGAGGGGGAAAGAGAGGGGGAGAGAGAGGGGGAGAGAGGGGGAGAGAGCGAGGGAGAGAGAGGGGGAGAGAGAGAGAGGTAGAGAGAGAGAAAGTGAGAAAGAGAGAAAGTGAGAAAGAGAGAAGGAGGGAGAAGGAGAGAGAAGGAAAGAGAAGGAGAGAGAGGGAGAGAGGCAGAAAGAGGCAGAAAGCAAAAAAATGTGGAAGAGGCAGAGTGAGAGTGAGAGAGAGAGAGATCAAATGAGAGGTACTATCCACATAAGCCTGGAAAACATTGTGTGTATTTGAGGGGGTGCAGGAACTTTAGCGCTGCTGCCATGTTAGGAAAAGCCGGGGCAGATGGGATAGCAGCAGGAGGTATTCTGGGACTGTGAAGAAGAAAAACGCAACATGGTGGCTGGCGAGGAGTCTGAACGTCCCCTGCCTCGCTTCCCTCCTCTTCACAGTCTGTGTTGATCTATCCGCATCTGTTATAATCTGTTATAATCTGTAATAACCTGCTTGATTTATTCCAACAACTTGTTAAACTCAATCAAGGTCGTTGCCTTCCTAGGTTTTATCAGTTGGTCAAAAAAAGAAAATGTGAACGTCACATGTTGCCATGTTGGTGTGTTTGTTTAAACGTCCCCTGATGCTATAAACTCTGTCAAACCGGCGGGTTTACCTTTTTATCACTGGAGGTGTGGTACCTGCAAAGCACCTGCTTCATGGCTTTGATGTAAAACCATGGAGATTCAGGTAAACAGCGAAAAGGGCTCTCACGTCATTCAAGAGATTTTATGCGATGAAAGCGTTGCCTCAGGACAGGAAAAATGCAACAGGTTTACTGCGTCAGTCGGCATAATTTGAGCGCTTACCGGCGAGGCAGATCGTTCATCGCAGGTGTCCCTGTCAGATGGAATAGGCCGCTGCACCTTTGGGAATCCAGGTTTTTTGTCAAAACCCCCCCCCCCCGCAGTCTCTGAGCCCCTTCAAACCAGGAGTACACAGACCCGCGCGGCGTGCGGAAGATTCCGTTTGTTTTTTCATTTGTAGATCAGCGGCGGCGGAAGGGCTTTACTGTGGTAAAGCTCGCCCAGCGGCTTCATTTACGGCAGTCATTCATTCATGACAAAACCCATTCGCGGCGACAGGCCGGCGGCCGCTGATGTATTGTAATGGCCCCCGACGACGACGCAGCGCTGAAATCATCAGTAAGCTCATACGCGGTCACGCCACCGCCGCGGCGCATTGTGTGTCTCTGGAAAGGCCCGGAAGAAAGACTGATATTATGCAACGGTGTGTGCGAAACAGATAAAAAATTTATACCGTCGACGACAATGCGCTGCGAATAGATCACACAACCTATTTTAGAAGTCAAGTGTGATGGCTGATACCATATGAATCACACCTTGTGTTTTTTCTATTGTATTTATTACCATATTGTGTGTATTGTTGATGCATTCTAAAGCATGCACTGTGCACTAGATACATATGACACTTCTATATAGCAAAGATTGAGCTTGAGATTCAGTTAAATTGGCTTAAGTGTACAAGCACAGAAAGATCCATTGTAAAAAATACTCAATGCCTGAAAAGCCAGAGGCAGAGAATTGTTGAATTGGATGCAGAAGTGGATAGTAAAAGCCAACAGTTATTTGGGAGGCCACAGCAAGTTAAAATGTGACAAGAAATGTATAAGTTAAACAAAGATTCTCAGCTTTGAGGAGAAGATGGATGCTGAATTGTGCTGGTGAATCTTTCATTTCACAGTTCATAATAAGGCAGGACAGTCCCTAAGCACACAACAAGACCACACTGGAATTGTTTAAAGAGAAAGGTGCATGTCTTCGAGTGGCCCAATCAAAGTCCAAACTTAAATCCTATAGATATTGTGTGACATTTTCAATTAATTAACCCTCACCAAGAAACGTGTCAGAAATGGGCATTCTAGATAACTTTACATTAACTCGCCAGGCATTGTACGCTCTGCTGGTGAGTGACATGACAGCTACAATGTGCAGCTGCTTAAACGCGCTCTCAAAATGTGTCATGAATGGGCATGTTGATGAGACGCAGAATATCAGGGATGAGCATCTCGGGCTAGAATAGGTCAAATGCTAGTTCTATAGTGCAAATCAGTCAGCTATAATCAGAGGGAAAGAGAAAACATAGAAGCAAAGAAACAATGTGAAAATGAGGAGTGCGTGGGAGAAAAGAGACAAAAGGAAAGAACAGTAGTTGATTGACACATTGCATTATATTGAGCGAAGAGAGATATGGAAAAAAAAAAAAAGCATAGAAAATATCTACACTTCAAGCTTCCATTATATTTCCACCCAGCAGAAGAATTCACAGGAAGATATTGAGCTGAAGCAGTTCTTCTCAACCCTGCCATGGTGGACAACAGCATCTTCCTGGCCTCATTTTCACCTTAAAATCATCAATTCAGACCCAGAAAACCGGGTACGGTGAGTTAAGCCTGTAACCAGCTGCTTTAATTTACTAGTTAAGTGCTGAGTTAGAACTAGCAGATGCTGTACATTCTCAGATAAAAGGGTACAAACTTTTGTCACTGGGGTGGCACCCTATAAGTATAGAAGATTGTACCCCTAGCCAGCAATACATAATTAATTTGTACCTCTTTTTCTTGGAAATGTGCTTATTAGTACCCAAGTAGAGCATTACTGTCAGGGTACATTTGGGACGTCTGTTCCAGAAAGAAGAAAGATATGCTTCACTGTGCCTTTATTTCAGAGAGCATAGCCCACCAGCACCAATGCTACCTGAACCTCTGAGCTAGAGTGAGTATGGCCCCCGAAGGGCAGACTTCCATGTGATTTGCCGGCTCGTTTTACCAAACTGTAGCTTTTGGGACTGTTTTGGGGGATCTTCACGTCCCACCCCAAAATTGTCTCATGACCTAGACAGCCGAACCACGAGACTCTGTCCATACCATCTGGGAGCAGCATTCAGTGTAGCAGCAATAGGCATGCCAAGGACATGCCAGCCTAGATGATGGTCCGTGAAAATGTTTCCTTGTGTCAACCCACCTTCACAGAGTTGATTTTATTGGTTGGAAAGTATTAGTCATGTCCCTGTAAAGTCGACCGTTTATTGCTCGGATCAGCACTGCCTTCTGAGCTAAACCAAATCTGGTCAGAGTCACCATCGTTCTGATTGACCTACTCGGGGCAGAGAATGGAGAAAGGGTTTAAATAAGTAACAGAAGGGCGAAGGCCTTTTGGCAGTGCAGTGCAGTTCTGGGAACTCACCGTAGGGAAGTGTGTACGAGTCAGAGACAGCTTGTGTCAGTTATTTAATACTGAAAGCAGTGTCATCACGGGCTAAAATGAAACAGATTACAAAAGCTCCTTTTACAGAGAGAATGTCTTCATCGCCTGTGTAGCAGATCTCAGGTGGATAGTCTTTGATAGCTTTTGTGAATGGATCACTGGAGCCTGGAAGACTCTATCCCACAACCCCCTCCTTTTTCTTCATTATGACCTCATTCCTACGCTGGAAGAATTTTACAACTCTAAAATAGTACAGACATGATCTGGAGCATTATAAACAATCATTATTGCTGTAGCGGTGGCAGATTTTCTATCATGAGTGTACTGGAGAAATGTGTGGGTGGAACAGGTTAGGGTTGGAGGGGAG
This sequence comes from Ilyophis sp. 1 JC-2022, assembly GCA_022702515.1. Classification (NCBI taxonomy): domain Eukaryota; kingdom Metazoa; phylum Chordata; class Actinopteri; order Anguilliformes; family Synaphobranchidae; genus Ilyophis; species Ilyophis sp. 1 JC-2022. The sequence goes on along the minus strand of CM040397.1, from coordinate 102,794,214 downwards.
CCGGATTGTGGATTGCGGCAGGGGATTGAAAAAAAATTATAATAATTTTGATTGAAAAAAAAATTTTTTGAAGGGAGATTGTTTGGGAGATTGCGGATTGTGGCAGTGGAAACCTTTGATTTTGTGGTGTCCCAAAAGTGGATGTGCCTAGGACACCAGGACATAGCATGCCAATTCCAGTGCATTATTGTAAATTACAAAGGTAAAAATAATTAGGTGTATAGTTTCTCAGTCAACACATGATGAATAACAGATTCATAAAATATGCATTATAAAACTAGACAATTTAATATGAATGATTTACATAGTCTACATAAATATACATAGTACTTATTCAAGTATAACTAAATATCTCAAAATTAGGTCCTGACACAAGGGTGTGGGACCTTTGCTGTTGATCCTCTGTTCCATTTCTTATGTGGGTCAGAACTCCAGCTCTCTATGAAAAAAAACAAGCAGAGTGTACACGCTTAGTACGTGTGAATGCATGCATGTGTATGTGTGAGTGTGAGCCTCTGGCTCCTGTGTGAGCTCACTTTAGCAGTGACATCATTCAAGTCTTCCTCTTTCCCAGAAGGCCGTAGTACAAAGAAACCATGGTGTTCTTTCTTCCTTGTTTAATTCTCCTGGCATTACTTTAATCTCATATACATGTCCTATCTTCTCGTTCAAGTACTCAGACAGCGGAACACAGGCATTGGATTTTAAATCTTTGTATTCGTTGGAGATGGAATGATGTAATTGTCTCAGGGTGCAAGGCCCATGCAGAGGTGCTCAGAAATACATTACCCAGGGTGCAATCTGAGGATGTATCTAGTTGTTTTAGGGAACTATAGTACATGGAAAAGGCCCCCCTTCTTGACATCGCCATAATACCTCAGTAGCTAAAAATATCACTTCCACATAACTAAAGTTACTCAATGAAATAAAGATCTAATGAATTATTCAGTCAGGCTTACATTCTTCTGAAAAGGAGCATTAAAATAGGCTAGTTCTGGAACAGCTACTTGCTCTCACATAAAAGAAGGTCATGTCTGCCATGCTAATAAGATCCAAGCAAGACCACCTTTATGATTAAATCTCCAATGTAATTAATTGCTAAAACATAATTCTTATGATTAAAATCCCTAAAAGGCTAGGTATCAATCTAAACAACATAGATTTTTTTTCTTCTTTTTCTCTGCTGTTATTAGTTGACTATTTTAATTGCTCACATAACACTTGTTCATTTATTTCAACTTGAAAATAACATCATAAAAACCTTCCTTGGGGAAGAATGTAAGTGGGAAATGTGAATATAGAAAGAAACTCAAAACGTTAAACATTCCTTCAGTTTGGGAGCTAAGTACTTTTAGACAAAGGGCAACAAAAACATTTTTCAGCATTTTACTGCCTTTTTAAATTCCCTTTATTGTTTTCTTGTCTCTGACCCTTTTATAGTAACATGCGACATTAACCTTTGTGTCGTGTTCGTTTCTCCCCCCTTACTTTGGTGCTCCCGGTCAAATTTGACCGGCCTGTTTTAACGGCCTGTTTTAACTGCTCTTATATTAAGGCGAGACAGCCTAGGTGAATAGGCAAAAAACAATTTTTTTAATAGATATCACTATGAAACTTTCCCAGTTTGTTATGTACATAACAACTAAGAAAAAATGTATTGCAAGTTTCTTGAGATTTTATGTTTATATATGCAAAATAGGCGTTACCTAATTAAATATGCACTAATTTGCATATATCGCCAGGAACAGAATCAGAACATTGGATGATGCCCAGATTCAAAATTTTTGTTTCATTATGTTGACACATAACACAATGAACTTTGTTCAGAAGGGATTGTGGCTATGTCTTTTTATCATCCCATACATCAGGAAATACTGTCTACAGTCATAAAAAATCAATTTTCGCCAGGTTTTTTGGTATAAAATGTACTATAAATCAGGCTATGAATGATATATCAACAAACCCCTCTGAACAAAGAAGCAGGGTATAGATAGGAAGAAATGTGGAAAGTATGGTGTGTTTAGGTGCTAGGGAAATGGATATTTCATCTCTTGGCGTGTAAGAAAAATGGATAAAAACTAATTTTTGGGAAAACGCCCTCAAAGTTCTGTATTGTAAAATGCCAGAACACACGTGTGTGTGCGTGTGTGTGGTGGTGGTGGTAGTTGTGGATTTGTGGTTGTGTACTATCTGATGGATGAACACAATCTAGGGTCACCCATTCATTTCCTATGGCGGTCATTTTTGACCAGGAACACCACAGGTGTTACAAAGTTGACTAAACCACTCAAAATTCAATGAAAGTGGTGATCAGCAATTGTATATGTTCAAATGCCTAGTGTGGAGGATATCATAAGGCCTTGAGACAATCAAATGTAAAACACAATATTTATGATTGATGAAAGTAGGAAATCGGTCAGATTTGACCCGAACACGACAGAAAGGTTAAACGGCTTCTGAGGTTGAGGAACTAATGTATTCAAATCAGTATTCACACGAACAAGGTGCCTCTTTAAAAGCCTCCCCTCATCAGGAAACTATTAAATTGAACAGAGATGCATTAATGTTAATGGCAATGGTCACCGCAATGCATGAAGGAGGAAGGTTTCGCTGAGCATTCATGGGGGTTCTACCCAGTTGTTCAACATCATCTAATGAACTGCTCTCCCTGCTGGTCTGAAGCCAGTATTGCACAGGCGGTGAGTCACTGGTAATGTGTAGGGTAACCACAAGCAAAGAAATCTGACAATTCATGTCGGAGGTGAGGTGGTTTTCCCAATGATGGTTTATATTAATATGGTTTCTGCAGTAAATCAGCCGTGATATTTAATCTTTCATGCTTGTATTTCTATAGGACTGTTCACAAGGAGAATGATTGCAGCGGTAAAATGTACCTTAAAGTTTGCTACCTAGCCTGTGTTTTTGAATATATTTGAATAAATCTGGAGATTCTGACTTATGCACTAACTTCAGAAATAGAGCCCTTGGAATATTAAGTAAGGGAGTATCACCGAGCCTTCGTGATGTCCTGTCATTTCATCCACTAATAGTGTTTGTAATCGCTCGCTAGTTTGACCCGCTCTCACCATCAACCATCAACACCCCGTGTATTAGAGGTAAATGACCATTTAAATAATGGGAAACAAACACTCTATTACCAAAAGTTATTTACAGCATGTCTACCTAAGGGCCTCTCCTGGGGGATACAGGCTTGGATTCTGAGAGTGTAATGAGGCACCCGACTTTCATTCCAGCTTAGGCTATTTGCCAACAGGGTTTAAAAGGTAATCGTTTCCACTCATTGTTTGCTAGCCTGCCCACAAAATAACTCTGTCAATGGATGTGGCTCACCAGTGCCACAAGTTGCAAAGGAGTCTTAATCAGCACATGTTCAGACCGTTATTCAGAAGGTAAAAGAATAAGGAAGTGGCCTGGATCTAGTGTTGCTCTCAGATCAGAGGCCATTTCATTTTCCAGAGGAGTATGCAGAGTTTGGGACCTCCATTTAGTTTTTTCTTCTTCTTCCTGGTGCAGAAAGCCTGTAGAGAAATGAAGGCACTTTCAATATGAATCTGAGGGTCCTCTCTGTCTTCATACACAACACGCACTTATTTGTTGATGGTAGTCCATGGCTGCTTAAATCAACATGTCTTCTATTATTTGTGCAGTAATACAATAATTATTTTTGAAGGCTGTTCTGTTATTTCTACTCTAGGGTATATCACACTGACCACGCCCCTGTGGGGAAGATGACTGTGGAACAGGAACTGGGATGCTCTATGGTATATCACACTGTGGAACAGGGACTGGGATGCTCTATGATATATCACACTGTGGAACAGGGACTGGGATGCTCTATGGGATATCACACTGTGGAACAGGGACTGGGATGCTCTAGGGTATATCACACTGTGGAACAGGGACTGGGATGCTCTAGGGTATATCACACTGTGGAGCAGGGACTGGGATGCTCTATGGTATATCACACTGTGGAACAGGGACTGGGATGCTCTATGGTATATAACACTGTGGAACAGGGACTGGGATGCTCTAGGCCGGTATATCACACTGTGGAGCAGGGACTGGGATGCTCTAGGGTATATCACACTGTGGAACAGGGCCTGGGATGTTCTATGGTATATCACACTGTGGAACAGGGACTGGGATGCTCTATGGTATATCACACTGTGGAACAGGGACTGGGATGTTCTATGGTATATCACACTGTGGAACAGGGACTGGGATGCTCTATGGTATATCACACTGTGGAGCAGGGACTGGGATGTTCTATGGTATATCACACTGTGGAACAGGGACTGGGATGCTCTATGGTATATCACACTGTGGAACAGGGACTGGGATGCTCTATGGTATATCACACTGTGGAACAGGGACTGGGATGCTCTATGGTATATCACACTGTGGAGCAGGGACTGGGATGCTCTATGGTATATCACACTGTGGAACAGGGACTGGGATGCTCTATGGTATATCACACTGTGGAACAGAGACTGGGATGCTCTATGGTATATCACACTGTGGAACAGGAACTGGGATGCTCTATGGTATATCACACTGTGGAACAGGGACTGGGATGCTCTATGGTATATCACACTGTGGAGCAGGGACTGGGATGTTCTATGGTATATCACACTGTGGAGCAGGGACTGGGATGCTCTATGGTATATCACACTGTGGAGCAGGGACTGGGATGCTCTATGGTATATCACACTGTGGAGCAGGGACTGGGATGCTCTATGGTATATCACACTGTGGAGCAGGGACTGGGATGCTCTATGGCATATCACACTGTGGAACAGGGACTGGGACTGGGAGGCTCTATGGTATATCACACTGTGGGGGAAATGACTGGGATGTATTTGATGAGTAGCACTCTGGCGCCTCTACGCCGCAAAAAGAAAGTCAGGAAAAGTTGAGCTCTAACTGTTGGAAGTAATGCACTGCAGCCACTCACAGCCAGCTGTGCTCACTAATGTATATGCAATGGGAAAGCACTTCCTGTGTGTGTTGTGGTGGCAAAACACGATACATTGGTTATGCATATACATGTCGTAGAACGAAGGGTGAAATGTTCCATCACCGCATCGAACCACCACCCTTTCGTCAACATGCTTAAGTGCTTACCGTGAAAAAATCAATCGCTTTAGTATGATTCTCATGTACCATTAATGTTTGTATGAATCATGCTTTGACTATAATTAATTCGTTTGAGTCCTTTATTGCCTCCAACTTTTTGCTGCCAAAGCAATGACAGACTGACTGGCCTGTGATATTTCTGAAAATCCAAAGATGGAATGCGTTCAGTAAGAAAGACATGGCAACACAACATGGAGCAGAAATTCAGCTCCAACTCTTTGAAGAACAATATAAATTATAATAATAATATAAATTTCTCTTACCAAAGTGAAAAATAATGCTAATTTATGGTGAAAAATGTTTGACAATGAATTTAATGTAACTTGCCCACCCTCCATACTCCATACCCTTCCCCTCCCTCCACCCTCCATACCCTTCATACCCTTCCCCTCCCTCCACCCTCCATACCCTTCCCCACAGATGTAACAACTGTTTAAAATGGGTATCTTGATTGTTTTTATCGATCGCATCCAGGGAAGTCGGTAACAAATTGCGCTTTGTAATTGAATCTTTGTGTCAGAAAGCATGCACTCTATTGTTTTGTGTTTATTTATTTAATTACTTATTCATTCATTTGTGACAACAGAACAACAAGGCTGAATGTATTTGCTTTGTTTCAGAAGGAAAGATGAGATGAGATTCACTAAGATGGAGAAATAGTCAAGGACTAGTCCAAGGTCTCGGATTCGCTGAATCTCTTGCCTGTCCGTCAGCCTGTGGTGGCATTAATATTGTTTGTTGGGCTGCTTACCCAATCTCACCACTGACATTATAGCAACCATTATAGACAGTCTCTACTCCCTTCACCTTTAATGCTCCAGCAGAAAATTCATCTTTGAGATGCATGCTCTGGTGTCAACCTCCGTAATGTAATAGACGCAGCCCTCACAATATATATGCATATTCTTTCTTTCCCGAATGAAAAGGCTTCCATCAATTCCTGAGGGATTCCTTTAACCAGAATGAGCAGAGCTTTAATGTGCTGACAAACGAAATCACAGATCATTCTTTCTCGAGAGCAATAGACTTTGCACAAGCGCTGGGGAAGAGAAGTTCCAGCTACGCTAGAAGAACTCTCTCTCTCTCTTTCTCCTTTTCCCTCTCTCTCTCTCTCTCTCTCTCTCTCTCTCTCTCTCTCTCTCTCTCTGCCTGTCTGAATAGGAACTTCCTGCTACAGCTGCATGAGTTTTAAAAGCAAAGAGAACAAAAGCCCTTTTAACAGAGAAAAAAGTGGCACGCCGCCCTGCGTTTAAAGATTAAGATTAAAAGTAAATAGCAAAACTTTATATGCCGTACATTAACTATGCTCTCGTATTTACTTCTACTTTGTCTTATATTCGTATATCTATATTTCTTCTCCAGTTAATTTTATATGGGAGAGATGGATAGAGAGATGAATTATGATTTTAAATGAAATATGCAGTAGGCTACCGACAAGGGTGAGGATTCCATATGGATATTCCCAGCAGCAGGCTGTGACTATACATCTCGCCAGAAACGGTTCCTTCCCTCACACCCCCACAACAGCACAACAGCACAAAATGAGTAAGGGCCAGAGACATATACCACAACAGCCAACTGCTAATCTATAAGAGTAAAAGGTTCCATGTATGTGTGCGTCCTGGTTGATTTTTGTTTTTGTACATGTTTTTTTTTTTTTTCTTATTTATTTAGATCAATAGACTAGTTTCATCAGGAGATGAGAGCATTAGATTTCACTCTCCTCTGATGAATGCCAGAATCATTGACATCAGTGACATGTAGCAGTAGCCGGAGTTGGAAAAGCCTGGAAATGTAATTAAAATGTGGCTTATGCTTGATCAAGGTGCGACAGTGTAAGAACACGGTAGGAACCTGGGCTTGTAACTGGGAGGTTGTGGATTTGATTCCCTGCCAGGGTTCTGTGGTTGTACCTGTGAACCACCTCTGCTTCAACAAAACACCCAACTGCAGAAATGTAGTCTTTGTAAGCCGCTCTGGGCAAGACTCCCTGTTAAATGGCAAAAATCGAATGTAATGAATCAGAAATGGGTGAAGTCTGCTCTCCAAAAAAAATGAGTGGTTGGTGAGGTGGGTTGATTGTTATTATTATTATTGTTTTTGGAGCTGATAATGTTCATGTTCATCTTGCCCAGAATTGGGACCATCAGCTAGGGGCAGACATGTTCTTCAGGCAACCTTTTGTAAGTAATCATCCAATGTATGTAAAAAAACAAAACTCAACATATTTATTCTCAAGTCGCTTTAACAAATTATTTTAAAATGGTTAGAATTGTATAATCGGTAGTTACTATTTCATAACAACTCATGGTCGTCGTTGTCATCATCACAATGGTTAAATACAGTTTATAAACGCCAGATACTTCTATCAGTCCGTGTAAGGCCATGTCATGCCAGTGTAACCAGAAACAGGGTGTTACATTAATAACCAAAATAAAACAATTCCTCAGGCTTCAATGATCCACGCAAAGAATTTGAATGAACAGGAACGCTGAAGCAAAGCTCATCTGTCATTGTTTCTGCGACTTAACACCCCTCACTCACCACCACCCACACTCTACAAAATACCCACATCGCCACCCGCCTACGCAAAAACACACACATTCTCTGCTCGTTTAGAAAGATGCGAACACTGTATTAAAGGTTCCATTAAATTACATTAACAAATGTCATAATTACCAAGAACAAATGAGTTATGAACACATTCACAAGAGAAATTACAATGCTACCAATACATACATTCATAAAGGATTTGTTTTAGTTAGTAAAGAGGGAATTTATTCACCTATTAAGCCATTAAAAAGACCTAGGAAAGGTACTTAGCCAAAATATATTTATAATGGCTGATTATAAAAGGTTTGTTTGTTTGTTTTCTACAGCATGGTAATATTAACATGAGCAGATCCTTAATGGATAAACTCACTTTCCCAACCTCAAGCTGCCTTCATCCTCTATAAAACAGGATGGAAAGGCTGGGCACCATCTGCTGACATCTGTGTTTAATTTCGGTACGTTAAATGAGTTATAACCCATTAGGTATTTATACTGTGTGTGTGTGTGCGTGCGTGTGTGTGTGTGTGTGTGTGTGTGTGTGAGTCTGTGTGTATATTGTAGGCTGCTGGGGGATATGTTCCCAATAACAGGGTCCTAAGACTGTGTGTGCGTGTGCGTGTGCGCGTGCACAAGTATTGTCAATGCTTTGTCAATACCTTTATAATGTATCCAGTCATGTTACCTGGGGCATTGGCTAATTCTAGGTAGCAGAACCTTATTGTAAAGTATTATTAAAACAAACACAACACACAATAAAATGTGAATGTGGACCTGCATGCGCACGACACCTGCACCGTATCCATTTACCTCGTGTAGACAGTGAAGATTACAACATCTTGTTGGCATGTACCAGCCAACCTCGCAACCTGCTTGTGAGAGCAAGCAGGTTGCCAGTGCACCCAATAGTTCCTGCTGTGTATGGCACCTGCCAGCCTGCCTGCTTCAATATGCCTTGGACAGGAAACAATCCCCCAGGCGTGGGCGTCTGGCTGAAAGGCCTCCTGTCAATCTGACTGATCTTACACCTGGAGACTTGTCACTGAGAACCTGGGCCATGCAGAGGCCTTTTTGAGGGGTGGGAGAAGGGCTCACCAACCTATAAAAACTGCAACCCAATTATTGTACAGAATATATTTGACCAAATTAATGAATATTAATGAACATTAATACAAATATATATATATATATTTCAAATAAAATCCCATATCGGGCACTTGAGGCAAAAGGAGCAGGTGGTATGACAGGGTGTCGTAAGATGAATCACTTTCTCTCTTCCCTAAACAGTGCTGTGGTGGATAAGCAAGCTCCGCAGTTTTTGAAACGTATAATGGTTCTGTACACCATGAGATCCACTGGCCTAACGCTGGAAAAAGGCAATGCCACTCTTACTTTACTATTTTAACACGAAAATGATAAAATCCCGTCATCAATGCAGTTTAAAATTTTCTGTATGTTATGATTTATTTGAGAAATGGTTAATTTCCCTGTAAATCTAGTTGCATTTCTTGGTCATACTACTATAGACATCCATACAACCCTACTTTCTACAGTCTCCATCCAGCATGGTTTACACTATATACCAATCTACAGATCAAACTGAATTATGTGACACAGTGAATTAAATGGAGACAAGTTGTCAGTTATTTTACACATAGTCAACATGTACCCATGCTCTGTCAACATCTGAGAAGGATACCTAGCTTCAGGTAATGCTGGGTTAGAGACTCAAGTGGCTATATTCATCCGGATGAGATATTTGATACTTTCTCCTTATACTTCAGTGTGTGCAGGTTAAAAAAGGGTGAGAGAAGCCAGTGAGTTTTATCGGCTGTCAGTAAAAAGCCTACTCAGAAACTAAATCCATAAACCCAAGAGGCTATATCTGGGAATGTGGGCTTCAAGAGAATTCAACTTTGAAGTGGAATCGCTGACATAAAAAAAAAAGGAGGTTGTGATACCACAGGAAGCAGGCCCACATTACCCATACACCCCGGAGCTGGCGGGAAACTCGCGCAGAGACACGTGCGAGCAACGCCAGTGATGATGTCGCAGTTGAGATTAGAGGAAAGGAAATATAAAGAGATCTGTGGGCATCATCTCTCTTCCTCCCTCATTAACGGAGACTCGTCCGCTCCGATCGATGCAGCGGGGGATTTCTCCACGTCGAATCCTCGCTGATTAAACCATCTCCTTATGTATCAACAATGTACATCCCCCAGGGAGTCCCATCTTCATGACTGCTTAACTTAATTGAACATGTGCCAGGAAGACATCTTGGAGAAGCTGTCCAGCCCAATTATTATGGATTTGCTCTGTGAAGGTAAAGACTGATTTATGTAGCTTCAGACTTTCATGCCCAGCGGTTGGTGGTCTCCCTGGGTTGCCAGGTAGAATAATGGACAAGTACAATGCACATTTAGTCCACCTGCAGGGGGAGGACTCATAATGTACTGCATGCATCTCAAAACGTACAAGATAGCAATTTGCAGCTGCAGCTACCACAAGTTACCTCAGTTATTTTTACTATTTTGACACAAAAATTGTAAAGCTGTGTCAAAGCCAACAGTCCATCACTGCTGTTTTGTATTTTCTGTAAGATATGATTTTCTTGGAAAGGGTTAATAAAATTTTAGTGTCATGTATTTTGGTCAATGCTGTGGCAGTATAGCATAAGATGGTGAAGGGTATGACCCTCTGCAACAACATATCAGAGAAAATGATAAGTACAGAAAATAACTCTACTACTGTGTGCAGAACACTTCAACTTAAAGGGGCTATGTGTAATGTCCAGATATTTATTCTCATTACTGACACCGGTGGCTGTAAGTATACTGCAGCCAGCAGCCTGGGTCATTTATACTAACGTTACCTAGCTAGCTGGCTAGCAAGCAAGCAGTCGACTAACGTTATACGACAGACGATGTTGATTTTAGCCAACAATGAATGATGTACAAAGCAAATGTGTAGAACTATCCATAGCTTTCTAGCCAAGAGCGATGCAAGGCAGGGGTGGCCAACTTGTTACCTGTAACCTAGCTAGTTTGGTGGCTAGCTAACGTTAGCTACTACCCCGACCTGGATTCGGCGTTGCTTGGTAACGTTAGCTGGTAAAGTAATTTGTAAACGGCAAGCTAGCCAACTAACGTTACCAGCCAGATCAGCCCCGGGAGTCGGGTTTGAATCGATGTACCGTTAGCTAAGTTAGGTAGCTAACATTATCAACTCAATGTTGGTATGGAACTCGACAATGGTGTTGGGATGGGAGCCGGTCATTTGTTAGTTGACTGGTCCATTTCTCATTAGCTAGCTAGTGTTACACGAGTTCGCTTAGCCATAGCGTTTTAGGATTTCAGTGGCCTATATTCAACAAGCATATATTCCTAACTTTGATTTATAATTAAATACAAGTGTCCATTTTCTTTCTTCACAGACAGTTTGTTTTCAAAAAGTTAATTTTGTTGATCATTCATTTAAATTAATTGAACGCTTGTTACTTAATTTATTTAATAGTCTTAATCAATTATGTTGTTGAGTTTTGATTGTATGCTTAATGCTTATGTATTTTGTATGTTATATGGCTGCATGTTGTGCAGTAAGAGCCTAGGCTGATATACATAGCTAGACCTTCTAGTCTAATGCACAGTCTAATCCTCCCACAATCATTAGAATATAGGCCAACTATAACAAATTATACTTGACATTCATAATTAGATAAGGTAACTTAAATAAATTTTAATTTAAAACAGGCCCAAATACACAATATGTATTAAATGCTCAGTTTTTTTCACTCCTCAGAGAATGTATCCTCATACCTAAGCATTAGATTTATCACAAACGTCCTTACTTCGGTGCTGAGATGCAATTTAATTGTCAAGATGTTATATCTAGAAAAATACAACCTGTGAAATGGCATGATTAGATATGAAAAGATACAAACAGATTTGTATTTTATTTATCAGTGATGTGATGCTGTTTGGACAAACTGCTTCTGACATCTTTGACTTCAATTTAGTAAGTGTCACAAAGTGTCCCATATATAATCTCAGTGGCCCTGACGGCACAGGAAATGAAACAAGGCTCTCAAAATAAACATCAGTTAATTAAATCAGCATTTACCTTTAATATGTAAATTTCCTATTTAGAAAAGTGTCACCGAACCAAATCGACGAAATAGTAGCATTCTGAACAAGCAGGTCACATGACAATTTTTTTTTTTTTTTTTTTTGCATTTGTGAAATGTTTGCTTTGGAGGGGGGCTGGGATTGCTGTCCTCAACTGATTCCCTTCGTTAGCACAACCTTGAGACGTCTGGATTTCTGTCAGCAGTCGTCCCTTTGGGACAAAACGAGTGTGACAGACACATTAAGGAAGTGTACACTGACGCAGATGTAAACGCAAGCCGCTGCGCTGTGTGCCTCTGTCATGCCGTCATGCCGTGGCGCCGTGGCTCACCCATTCTCTCAAAGAGAGAGCTAATGTAAGAGCTGACATAAAACAATAAACAGCTTGTATTTGTAAGTTTTTTTTGTTTTTGTTTTTTTCCAGGTTTTGCAACTCAGTGACTGTATACAAGACATCATTATAGCGCGTGTATAATTATGAATCCCTTCCAAGGAAGGGGAATGTACCAAAGTACCAAAGGATCCATTTTACATCAGAAGCAATAAGATGTCACCTGTAAACTAAGCCGCGTGATTGGCTCTTTTTTTCTTGGAGCTGATACAATGATGTACTCGGGTGATTGGAATATTGCGGATCCATCCTGTTGTTGTTTCCTCAAACCGCTGCTGATTTAATGTGACTTCCTGCCCTTGTCTGTTTGTTTGAGCCCAGGGATGTTTTTTTTTTACATGTGTCTCATTCTCGGCTTCTCGGTTTGACAATCACCTTCCCGTTATCAGCTTGGGAGATTTACAAGACAAACCCTCTCAGTCCAGCTTTGTGTCGGCCTCAGGATGTCATATAAATGCCATGTGCTGACGCCCATCAGTAGCAGGCAGCACACTCGTGGCTGTTAAAATGAATTTTCCCTGCCCGCGGATAAATATTGTGAGAAGTGTGCTTTCTCATGCGTCGCTCCTGGCAACAGAATGAGATGTAGCCTTCAGAGCCTCTTGTCATGAAAGTTAAGGAAATCTGCTTTGAAGTGGTATGAAATATGTGTGTAGTTGTTTTTGGGAGAGTCGGCATCGGCATTAAACATTTACTATGTTGGCGGTTTGGCCCCTTACTTTAAATCTGCAATCTTTCACAAAAACATGAAAAAAACTATCTGAGAAGGAGGCAGCCAATTGGAACGATCCCTGCTGACCTTTGACCTAAGGGACAGACTGCATAGAAGGTGCAGCATTCATAAACCTCCCAAAACAAAGTTGACCTGCAATCGTTCGGTTGTGATGGCTAGTGTCCATAACAGAGTCACAGAGGTGGTTTTGTGTGAGTGTACTGACAGATTCTGGTCCTGGAAGGGTATAAGAAAGCGAAATTTGAAGGAGGTCAGGGATTGGCAGAGGTGAAGGAGGTGAAGACTGTCAGGGGAGGCTCCAGGTTGCTGGGTTACACTGGCCTGTTGTGGAGGTGCTTCAGGCATGAGATAACCAATACTAATGACTTTTTTTTAAATTATATTTTTGTGACCGTTCTGATAACATAATTGGGGTATAGTACCAATCGGACCTGTAATAAATGTGAAGCAATAAAGTACAATTAATTACTCAAATATTATTAACATTGTTGTCTAATCAAGTTTCTAAGTACCATGGTGGTGGCAATAATTAAATGGAAATAATTCTGCTGATTTAGGAGGTTATACAAAACTGTTTGTAACCAGACTCCAAACAAAATCATTTGAAAAGGAAATTACCGTTTGTAAAAAAGTTGACTTTGTGGCCGCCGCAGTTGTTTTTGTTGCACATGCATTGATGTTGCAGAAAATGTGATAAAAAGACTTGATGCTTGTGACTAATTAGCACAAGATCTGAGGTTTTTATCTCTTAGTAAATCTAAATTAGGGAGAGGAGCTCTGCTCCTCGAGGGTCAGTGGTGCTGATTCGTATTTCCACCAATTACCCTGACTTGACTAGCTAATTACCAGTATACACCAATGCCTGTTCACTCATAGTTTAGACCACAACATGGTGTTTTACAAAAGGGTTGCAAGAACAGTCATTCATGACCTCATCAAGACCTCATCCATTGCAGATAACTTACATGATTGGGTAATTAAGAACAGACATTAGACTCAATGACTTCTGTCCCGGTCTAAAGTTTGCCTCAGGTCAAGTTCACTATGTGCTATAAAGCAGAAGTTGTATAGCCATTTCCGATCCAAGCACACCCCCACCCAGGCTCAAAGGCATCCAGGGGTTCACCATTATAAGTTAAAACTATTTTCATTTCCATTATATCTTCAAAAATATATTTTTTGAGATCTATATAGTCATTGAATATCAAGTCTGGACCCCCCTACAGTACCTTCAAGAACCCCATGGATCCACAGGCCCCACCGACCCCCCCCCCCCAACCCCACCCTCCGTATTGGAAAAACCAGGCTATAAAGAATACAAATTAAACATAACTGTCTGTATGTTTCATTCAAGGGTTTTAAGAAAATATTGGCCCATAGTAATGAATAACCACATGTTGCAATTGCCCAGTCAATGTATGCTCAATTGTGAACTAGAGAGGGGGAGTTGAATCTCCTGTAATCATGTTGCAAGCCAAAGGATGGCATTCACTAAAAGACATGGGGAAAGTATATATTTGGATCTAGGCTAATTGAGATAATTTTTTGAAGGAAAAGCTTTAATTCGATAATGACTGGGCAGGGCAAGCTGTGCTTTTTTTTGTTCTGTCGTGAATTTGAGTTTTTCTGAATCACAGCAGGTTACCCGGGTAACTGCTGCATGCTCATTACAGCAAATTGATTCTGCCATTCTTCATTTAAATGTACAGTTTCTTATTTTTTTATTTTATATTCCCCCCCAAAAAAACTGTACAAAGCCAGTTGGCCAGAGTTTGGCAGGTTATAACACATTTCTAATTGTGGCATAATATTAGGGGTTTATTAGGAAAGTCGGCCTTGCTAGCCCCTATGGCAGTGGGTCCCCAACCCTGTTTCTGGAGATCTACCATCCTGTAGGTTTTCATTTCAACCCTAATCTGGCACACCTGATTCTACTAATTAGCAGGTCAATGAGATCACTAGCTGTTGAATTAGATGTGCTTTGTTAGGGTCGAAGTGAAAACCTACAGGACGGTAGATCTCCAGGAACATGGTTGGAGACCACTGCCCTATGGCAAGTGACTGTAATGTACTGCTAATGTACTGAGCATCCGAGGTTATCCTTAATGTTAAACCTGAGTCGTTCTTTTCAGTTACAAGTGGATGTTTACTGAATCCTTAATTAACAAACAAACATCAACACACTTACAGAGCATGCATAGTGTAGTGTAGATACAGTACAGGTCTATGCACACTTACAGAGCATGCATAGTGTAGTGTAGATACAGTACAGGTCTATGCACACTTACAGAGCATGCATAGTGTAGTGTAGATACAGTATAGGTCTATGCACACTTACAGAGCATGCATAGTGTAGTGTAGATACAGTATAGGTCTATGCACACTTACAGAGCATGCATAGTGTAGTGTAGATACAGTACAGGTCTATGCACACTTACAGAGCATGCATAGTGTAGTGTAGATACAGTACAGGTCTATGCACACTTACAGAGCATGCATAGTGTAGTGTAGATACAGTATAGGTCTATGCACACTTACAGAGCATGCATAGTGTAGTGTAGATACAGTACAGGTCTATGCACACTTACAGAGCATGCATAGTGTAGTGTAGATACAGTACAGGTCTCTGCAGCAGGGTGCAACCCTTTGAGTGGTTTATTACTTGTTAATGTTGCTTATTGATAAAGCCAAATAATATATAGGAGCTGCCTAAACAAGGTTCCATATATATAAATGTACACAAATTGCATTATTCAGAGCAATTTATGCTGCTCACCACTGCATAAAAAAATGTATGAAAATTTTTTGGACAAGAACACTTCCGTTTCCGACTGCAGACACGCAAAGGGCCAGATTTCACAGTCTGTTTTCGGATTTGTGTACTGCAGTGTCCGCCCCGCTAAACCCAGCTTTTAATGCACTTTGTGTCCCATCCTTAGTGTACCTCTGAACACATGCACAGAACCAATGAAGGTCACCAACGTGACAGCAGTTTAACATCGAGCATTCCCCCGAATCCAGCAAGCTATCAAAATCATCACTCGATTGAACAAAGCTAACGTGGCTCCCAGCCCATATGCCGACCTTTGCCACTCACACCGTCCCTCCGGAGACAATCATATTTCCCATCCATAGCATATAGCCCATCCAGCGTGCTGTTCCACCAGCGCAGCAGCCCACCTCTCTTCCAAACCGCAGGTCTCCAGAATTAATTACCGAGCGTTAATGAATAAACAAGCATGGCTGACATCACTCTGGCAGGGGGAGGAAAGTGGCTAACGCTTGATGCATTGCAGAGATCAAGCCCTATTTAACGGTGTGACAGCTTGTCTGAGTGATTACACCGGGTGCCACATTCACAAAGAAAACGCAAATCAAAGAGGATGGTCTTTAGAAGGCACCTAACGTGATACTGATGAAACATCACCCCGAATACAGGTAGAGAGGGAGGGATTATTAGAAAATGAACATCTTTCTCTAACTACATACATGTGTACAATTATGGCACAGGCTGTCCTTCACTTGAGAAGTAGACTGATAGGTCAAAATAAATAATCCCATAATTCTCATTATCAAAATAAATATCCTATAGAAAAGTGTGTCTCCAAACCTTTTGAATTACTGATAACTTTACAACAAATTGTGTAAATAACATATTAGAGCATGCATACATCCACTTGTGCTGAGTTTAAAAGTAGATAGACTCTGCTGTAAGTGATGAATTATGAATTATCTTTATGATTAATTAACACTCTTATGGAAGTGTGTGCCCATAGAAAGAATATTGGTCTAAATTAGAGGATGAATTGGGGAATAATGGTGGCAGAAGTACAGTGATTATTCTGGCTGTACTGGATTTCAACACTGAAAATTAAAACTTCACAAGGTGCTTGAAGGAAAATCTGATGAAATGTTTATGAAGGAAGAAAGTAAAGAAGATGAAGAAGATATTTTTGTACTGTGTGCCTGACTCAGTTTTTATTTGTAATATTTTAACTTTATTTTTTAATTGCAGTGTTGTTGGTTCTGGTTTTTCTGGTGTTTCTTTTGGTCCCTGTTCATTTTTTTTTATTTCTCTGAAACAATTTACATAAGTCCGGATTTATATAACGACACACACACATACACACAGGCAGTAATACATTTTGAACAGCAGCATGTTTAACTTTATATACCGCATACACTAAGCAAGTATTTCCCCTACAACAGACAATAGATAAGTCAGAAAGTACAGTTATTAATGGCTTATAAATGTCATATACATGTATGGGCCGTGTTCGTGGAGTATAGTACATTTCTTGGAGAAAGTCTCAGTGCAACCTATACAGTTATCAGTATTAAAAATATAGAACCGCCCCCCCTCAAACATTTAAAAAAAATAAAATAAAAAAAACATGCCATGCTATGAATGCAGTGTAATGAGGCTCTATAAGCCGTCACAATACAAGTGCCCCATTTCAAAACAAACGAGTCTGCTTCTCATACATAGTGATATTTGCATAGCACACATTTCAGGTGTATTTCCTCCATTTTAGGGTCATTTCAGAAGCAAGTCTTGCAAAGCTTCACTGGTAAGAAGGAAAGGAATCACTCACATGACTCTCTTTTTGACTGGCGCCATTCATATGCAATATCTCCCCCTGCTGGTGACGGTGAGTACAACAAGTCTCAACTGTCAGCCGGAATGCATGGTGTGTGGGAGGGGAATACGACTTTGTAATGTTCAGAACCACTGTTGTAAATTTCCAATTAAATACTACTTTACAGGTGGATTTTACAACGCATAGTAAGTAACTGAGAGATTTTATGAACTCGGAATCACGCTGTCACAGTGTCTGTAAATAGGTGTTGTTATGCTACAGCAAAACTGCCAGGGATATAAGAGCTGCAGAAGCCATTTAATCTGTAAATTACTCAGTCAAAAGGTTTATATGGCATGCTTTGCAGACAACTACTTGCATCCTCCAGGATATTGTAAATCATGGACGGACAGCATAAAATAAATAAAATGGGTAATTTATAAATTTATTTTGTCTACAGGCCTCGGTGCAGAGGTGATGCTAGGTCTTGGTACTGAATGTTTCAAAGCCAAACACATGTGGGCCTGACTTGGATCTTTATGAAAAGGATGAACTTTTCCTTCACAATTTTTTTGGGGGGGGGATTGGTGGAATATTGGACGTGTCATGTGAAGAATGTTCTATGACCTTAGGCCCAAAAGAAAGATAATTAACTGCACTCACCCCACAGACAAACGGCGATGATCAAAGTCAGAGACATTTACAGAATGAATAATATGAATCAACATTACTGTGTCAATGTGCCAATCAGAGGTCTCATGTGCATCACATGACCTAACTGGGGGGAAAAAACCCTGCTCGCTTCTCATTTCATCAAGCAAGCTGAACACATCAAATGCTTAACCTATAATTTTCTCCAGGCCATGATATTTTATTAATGTCTTTACTCATTAGTGTCCACATACATTCGATTACTTGCTTATTACCACATCAATGGGTTTACGTCGCTTACTTTTTAACATTATTATCTGATTATGTGTCTGGATATTTGACTGATGTCACTCAGATAACGTACATTTCTGAGTGGTTCAAGGGCAGTGTCCCACCGTGGATAGAAATTTACAAGACCGGTAATAATCTCAGTATAAAGGTTCTGCTTACCACCTGAACGTGCGTTTGCGTTGAGAGGAAGCAGTAGGGCAGATTGTAAAAGAGGAGTATTGAGGAGGTGTTGAGGCTTTCACCCCAGTGCGTCATTGCTCACCCTGCATAAGATGGCCACGACGCCTTATGTTGGATTTAAGCATAGGCACCAGAGCTTGTCAATTAGTCAATAACTTCACATAATTAAATCATCAAGTCCAATTTTCACCAATTTTCATTCCACTCCAGGACACTGGCAGCGTCTGTGTAAAACCGTTTAGACTGATTGGTGATTAACTCACTCAAACAATTAAGCAGCTGTCTGTGGCAATGTGCTCCACTCCCAACTGAGGGTCAGGATTCATAGTTGCAGCTGAGTGTCCTTGGGCGGGCACTTGAAACAAACTCTCCATTCACAGAAATGATATTCAAAACAATTTGCCATCAGTGCCTTTTATATTAGCTTGAATACAACGGCCAATTAAATTATCACTATGATAAACAAACCATTTGAAAACACTCACAGGTTTTTTTTGTTTTTGTTTTTACACAAATAATAAAATAAAACATTATGCCGTGTGTTTTTAAGTAGCCCTTGTATTGGAACCATAGCGGCACTAGCAGCCAAAATAAAGTCAGCCATTTTGACAAGTTTGTGGATATTTTAATTCCTTCTAATGTGTGTGTGCTCTGTATTTCCTCAGATGGACAGAATGTATGAATATCACTTTTTTTCTGTTTGAGAGGAGAACTGTATTACGTGGTTTGATACCGCTTGTTCAAAGATACCAGCTGACTAAGAACAAAGGGATCTGTGTCCAAAGGCTTCTTGATAGATAAGCTAGTCAGGGAGCCTGACTACAGCTTCAGTGGGTTTTGTATACTGTAATTGCAGAATGTGATATACGTGGAATGGTCATACTTACTGTAGACGTGACCACAGCTTTGCTCGTTTCTGCCTATTGTGTTTCTTGCTGTGCACTCAAAAGCACAGAACAATCCACCATTCACTGATGCAGAAGGGTAGGCCTACTCAATAAAATAATCTTGGAAGCAGGTGTGATTTTACAATAATAACAACAACACCAACAAAAAACAAAAAAACCTAAAGCGTGATGCGTGCCCAAATGGTTATGTCATTCACGTATAAAAAAACAAGCGTGACAAAACGGCGTGTTGGCGTCGGTTGGAGCGGCAGCTTTCTTGCTGGGTTACGGATATTTTTCACGTGGGGGAGGTGTATTTACGAAGAGAGTGGGGGGGGGTGGGGTGGTGAGAGAAACAGAAGGATGGTGCGTTCACGCGGGGCGTCCGGCAGGGGTGCGGAAATGCAGCGTTGGCGGGATGAAGGCGATGGAGGAGGAGCGCGGTTTGACGGTGGGGTGGGGGACACACATGTGATGTGGTTGACTGCCAGCCATAATCACCCACCAGCACACCACAGCCATAAACAACGGGGTCTATTTGTCACAGAAATGGAGGAGCGCATCATGAGCACATATGGGAAAGGGGACAGAGGATGACCGGCTTTTGGGAGTTTGTGAGAACTTCATATATGGGGGGCTTGTTTCTAACCATCAGTGTGGCATTGCAAAACAGAACGTTCCGGAACGTTCATTTCCGGACGTTCATTTGACATGTAAATGTCCCTGAGCACTTGCTTTCAGGGGAGAGAGTAGATTCATTACTTGTTTTCATATTAAGGCCATAGGGAGGAGAGATATGATGTAATGGTTTCAATGTAATTGTGATGATGTAATTGGACTTGATGATTATTAATCTCCAATAATAATGTATCTTGTGTCAAGGCCACGTTTGCATTGAAGATTCATATTAAATCATAATAAGGACATCGGGAGTCATATGATGTAGTGGTTTCAGTTCTCCAAGCTCCAATTGTACCTTGTGTCTTAAGTGTGCAATACTTTGAAAACAGTTTTTAATATGAATCATCAATGCCATGTTGGCTCCAATGTTTTGAAGCGAGCCAATATGTCTCCTGGGAAGAATGAAATTCCTTGTCACATATGTCTTTTTCACATACATAATGTCAATGCCTGGCCTTTCGGTATAGTCTATGGATGTTGTCTAATAGCAACCATATGTTAAAGTCAGAAGTTGGAGCATGTGCCTAAAGGCTTGCAATAATCAGTACTTCACTTCTGCAGGCAAGCAACCCAGCTGTATGTTTCGGGTGCTGAATTTCTCTTTGGTGAGAAATGTGAAGATCAGACAGTGTATGTTATCCAAACAAATAAGTCTTACTGTGGATAATACGTCTCATTTTTAGATGTCACATCTATGTCTAACATGACACTGGCTGTAACTGGCTATTGGTTGTCAAGGGATACCTGCTGTAATGCTCACTTAATTCCATCCCACACGCCGCTTCTCTGAGATTCAAAACGAATCCCGTTAGGAAATCATGAATTGGTTCCGGACAGATTAACAGCACCTCGTACTGAAGCATAACCAATGTCAGAGATGAGGCAGAATAATTCTGCCTAATGGCGAGACGGGCTCGAGCCCGCTGCGTGGCGGTAATGAACACCGGCTGTATGTGCCAAGGGCCATAATTTGTGACACGCCTTTAAAATCAGGCATGAACTACATGCTACAGTCATTCCATGCAGTATGCCCTTTGGTCCTGCCGCACTGACTTCCACATAGATATAGAATTCCTAGATTGGCTGAAATGTCGATGTATGCTACAGTACCTGACATTGTGTAGTGTTGTGAACGAATGTATTGTCCTCTTATCGCAGACACGCTGTAAATACTTGGCAAGGATTCTGTGCTGTAGGAAACCCTAAACGGTAGCTTTCAGCTGGACTGCAGCATTTCCGCCGACTCCCGCCTCTCTGCGCTTCCGTCACTGTTCGCGCTCGCTGTCCCAGCAGCCCCCCGGGGGGCGAGTGAATGTTTCCGCTGCCAATTTCCTCTTAACTGCCACTTTACACTCTTCGAGCAAATTGGAGAGTTGAGTTGCTTGTGGCAGTGCTTCAATGTTAGCGGTCAGTCCAAGTCAAAACATGGCAAAACAAAGTAATTCTGCATAGCATGGCTTTCTGCTGAGGACAATATATTGTGTTCAAAAAGTATGAAAAGTGCACGTGCAAGATCATTGTTTGTTCAGTATAACACTGGGTGTCCTCCTCATTAGCGCTAAAGCCCTACCCGGGAGTTAGCCAAGAACAGGAGGCCAGCTTAGTCATCCTTGGGCTTAGTTCTCAAGTTCTTGATTTTCAAAGAGAGAAAGAGAGAGAGAGAGGGAGATATTAGTATTTAATATACTAATATAATTTGTATCACTTTGTTTGTTTGTATATGCTATACAATATGGGATAGTTAAATATTTACTAAGTCCTACTGTTCTGTATGTGCCTTGGCAATACTTTTGCTACAATTATCCTGCCAATAAAGAATGATTCAAATGAATTTGGAATTTAAAAGAGAGAGAGAGGGAGGGAGAGAGAGCAGGGGGATGGAGGAAAAGTGGGAATGTGATAGAAATAGAGTAGCCTACCTACACACACACACACACACCGAATTGGCGGACGCAGGTAGGGAGGTAGGGAATATGAATTACCTGGCTTGCAGGCAGTGTTCTGCATGGCTAACGGCTGTCAGAGGAGACTGAATGGATGTGGACAGACAGAGAGGGATGGGACTGTCAGGACAACACCCTGCCCCCCTCCTTCTTGTGAATACCAAGCACCAGACCCTCAAAACCACCCCTATATCCGACTCAAACGGCCTTTACATTATGTATTTAGAGCTACTTCGGCATTCTCTGGGGAAGACTGGGGTTTGGGTTTTGGGTTTGGGGGGAGGGGGGGGTGTAACACAGGGTGGCCAATGGAGGTCTGTTCATGTCAGGCACAACAATTTACAATAAGCCCCCATCCTGTTTCATCCCAGTAAATGGATATATGAAACAAAGCTAAAAAAGCTCAAAGCCCATGAGGTGTTGTGGATTCATATTGGAAGTATGGCGTGCGTGTGCGTGTGAGTGTGCGTGTGCGTGTGCATGCGAGTGTGAGTGTGAGTGCGAGTGTGAGTGTGTGTGTGAGTGTGAGTGTGCGTGTTTCCATATTGTAACACGGTCATCAATGTGACCATGTTCAATTCATAATGGGACATCAAGCAGGGGATAAAAGTGCCTGTTTCCTATGAATACATTTAATCTGTAAAAAATAATCTGGATTTTGTAAAGGGTGTCTGCATCAGATATTCTTTTTGCTTGTCAATCAATCTGGCTGGAAAGGTTGAAGGTTCCATGGTACATCACTAAAGTGTAGTTATTAAAAGATGCCTGATATTGTGCTTAATCCACATCACTGATACACTGGTATCATAACCCAACAGTCAAGACATCTGTTCCGTATTGTGTTAAACCATACTATATTTAATATCGTGTTTCATATTCATGTACTATCATGTGAGTGAGTGAATGGTGTGAGTGCTCTGTGATGGATTGGCGGCCTGTCCAGGGTGTATTCCTGCCTCTCGCCCAATGCATGCTGGGATAGGCTCCAGCACCCCCCGTGACCCTGAATAGGAATAAGATGGATGAGGATGATGATGATATTCATGTACTATCCATATGTGTACGTGTCTATATTTTGGCTAAATATGCAATATCATAACGCCATACAGTAATAAAATTGCCTATGCTTTTTATATTGCAATATAAAGTATGAATATGCAGTGAGTAATGAAGTATTAAAATACATTTTTTCTACATCAAATATTGACACAAGACACAACCAAGAGAATCTTCATATTGCCATATCAACACAGTCTAATCACAGCATCTAATCTTGAGCTTCAATGCCAGGATGACAATATGGCCCTTAAGCTTGATATGCTACTTGTTAACACAGAGAAACCCACCTCTTATAAAGAGTTATGCCACTATTGTCAATATCCCATTTCAAACAAGAGTTTGGTCCAGACAATGACTGGACTCTGTATTGAGCAGTTTATATTAAACCATCAGTAGAGTAGAGCACATGCTGCATAATTTACTAACGTATTTAATCGCAAAGACACTCGTTCACACAGTTGGCAGGTTGTGTAGTACACATTACGCATTCATTTTCAGAGACGGAAATAAACGGAAGCCTACAGGCCTTCTTGAATTGCACCAACACTGCATTTGCAGCGACCGTTTCTCCACGGTTTCCGTAGCTTCTGTTACATGGACACTTGTGGGAGGTTAAACTGTGTGTATCAGGTTCCTCAGTCCGTGGCCTGAGCAGGCAGAGAGATTGGAGAAACATAGTGGCGGCATTCACCTTATATGGCTGTTAAATTGTGTTGAAAAACATTGTAGAAATAATTTGCTGACCTCCTCTCCCCTGGACCTTGAGACAGACCGCTATAGGTATGCAACCACAGGAATATTTACGGTTGATTTGTGTAAAACTATCCAGTCAGAATTACAATCTTGAACAAACAGACTGGGTACATTAACTTTTTTTTTTCAAAAATTTTAAAAGAGGACATTTTGTCATTGTGAATTACCAGCAAAGATTATGGCTGGCCCTTGACATGGCTATTTATAGACAGCATTTCTAGTTGTTCTATTTCTGTGAGAACAGATGCTAAAAGATGGGCGGGGCCTTGGTGTTGACTGACATGGAGCCGTTTCAGGGCCGAAGCCTAAAATAGCTTTTGACAGACTGGCACATTCCGTCCAGGGAGAAGAGTCCAGTGCGTGGCGGTGGCAGCGATATAATTGCTGTGTGCGTTCCGTCTTTAGATCACAGCCTGTCCTGTCGTTGTTCATCTGGACCCGTCAAATCCACTCCGTCAGGCCACACCCGGCCTCCACGCTGGCCTCATTTTCCTCTGGAGATCCCAGAACCTGTTGGCCATCAAAGCTTTCCGAACATTATTTAATTATTTATTTAATTGTAAACAGAGCAGTTTGACTGCATCAATTGCCTCCCATTGTGTTCTTTCCATGCAGAATCAGACCAGATTTAATAGAGCCCAGCCGTAGCACCTTGCAAGGGGGAAATGCAATGATAGATTTGGAAGAATTGGCCTTCAAGAGCTTTCTTTTAAGATGCTCCCAGTAAATCATCTCAAAGACAAACCATTTAACATGTAGAATTTCACCATGATACAGCTTCAGCCACTCAACCACTAGAAGCAAAAATAAACTCTTCAAGGACAGCTGTTTGCTTTGCATCAATTTATAACATGTTTTTTTAAAGTTAGATGTCATATTAAAACATCATGCTCTGATTGGTTGGTATTATATCTAGCCTGGCACCTTTGGCATGATTTCAAACTAGTCTAAACTTTCCCACAAGTTCTGCCAAAGTTTGCTCTAACAACGAATACCAGACAGCAAAGCTATCCAGCTAGTGTGTGTCATAGCTTGCATTCCATTTGGACACAGAAAATAGCACTTCAAACTATTAGAAATGTCCCCCTTTTTCAAACATTGTACCAAAATAAAAGCTAAAAGACAGATTTCGCATTAAGGAGTCGGCTCCGGAAGGTAGGCACGGGATTGTAAAATTGCTCCACCTCCATAGTTTCCGGTGCGGGCTGTTGTAGGCTACCACCTGCACGTGAGGGGACACGTATGCATTCGATCTCCCCACTTAATCTGAGGTAACCATCTGAAGCAGCGCAAATGGAAACCAGCATTCTCCCGGTGACATCTCCTCCAGAGCAGCGGAATGGGCCGTCTTCATAGCCAAAGCCACATCCAATTATTGCTTAATGTAGCACGTCCTCCATTTCCATGTTCTTTCCCAGGATGCATTTCACTGTCACAGGGCAGTGGCTTTCCGTTTCCTGCATTAACTGGCTGATTTGTTCCCTGCCGATGCGGAGAGCTTGATAGAGTTGCTGAGCCGCCCGGCCCTGTTTTATGTTATTGAATTTCTTTTTTTTTCTTCTTTTTTTTTTTTGGCAGCTGAACTCATATTTCTATAATGCTGACGTGGCATTTGAGGGCTGAAACCAGTTGGGCCTCAAGCGTTGTTCTTTAAAAAAAAGCAATATGTTTTTGTGGACAGACCCTAAAAAGTAAAGAGATTTAAAACGGCCATTTCAATTTAGTGCTTTCTTGGTAGAGTACATTCATCCAAACAATTTCTTGGGGATTAATGTTTAAATATGCATAGAACATGTTCTTGTAAAATCTGGAATTGATTTTAGGATCACAATTACATTGAACAAAAACGGAGTCATTATTAATTTCCATAGACAGTTGTTCAGGAAAAGATTCTGTAGAAGCAACTGCACCTAAACAGATACACCATCAATGTGTATAGCTCAATACATAAAAATGTAAATCCATTAATACTGAAATTCGTTGTATTACCCACTTATGGATAATGCTCAAATGTTATGTGTTGTGATCCAAAGATGTCCTGTAACTTAGTCATGTCCCACTTTTTTTAATAGAATCTCTGGTAAGATATTGTTACACGTTGAGTAATCCTTTTTGAGTGAATAGAACGTTCTACAGTTTTAGTGAACACAGTGTTTGACAGAATGTATTTCTTAACATCATAATATTTTAATGTATGCTGCAAACATAAATACAGGCCTAACAAGTTGATAACCCCAATAATTCTTCCCAATAATTTAGGGTGTTACTTTACCTTCAATTCTAAGAACAGGTCACATGAGCCTCTATTGTCCAATCAGGATCGCAATTCAGTTAATTTATGTTTGTGTACTACTGACCTCACCCATCTCTCATGCATATACATTAATGTACACACACACACACACATAGTGATTGAATAGCACAACGTTATGTGCAGTTTGCTATTGCTATTGTAACACTCTCATAGAAGAATACGTCAAAATACATCAGACATATAAGACAAAATCCTCCTTTCATTCCGCCAAACGGAAGCAATTACGTTTCTGGGATCTTTTCTCCCATTGGCTGTGAGAAGGGTCACTTTACGGGGTTACAGTATGGGGAAGGCGCCCAGGCACCGTGACATCACAGTGACATCAGGCCAAAGCAATTTCACACCAAGCCAATCCCATAAATATTCAATATCGGCCCACCTCTTACCACACCTGAGAGGCAATAGAGAGGATATAAAAACCATAAACAACAGTGCAAACTTCAGTGCACTTTATTTACCTGATATATTTCATTACAGCCTCTCTTGGGAAGTTGCACAGGCCCAAAACATCAAGACACCAGCTCACCCCTGTGAAGTCCCTGTGGAGGTGTTGAAATTGATGTATTTTTTCCCATATAGTTCTGGCAATAATGTATATCCATCAGTTAATTACAACTGTAATTAATTATTTTTTTCCCCCATAAAGCTATTTACCTGGTGTATATAACATGCTCTGTGTGATATCATAAAAGCTAGAGTCTATTAGAGGCACGAGTTAAAGCATGGGGTTTGTAAAATTGTGTAACTGGGCTTGTAACTCAGGTTAAAATAAAAGATGGCTGTGGGCTCCAGGAGGGATATTGACTTTTACCCTTGAGCAAGGCACAGTACTTAACCTGAATTGCTTCAGTAAATATCCAGTTGTTTAAGTGGATAGTAAGTATGTTAGTCACTCTGGATAAGGCTGCCTGCTAAGCAAATAAAGAATGTTGTTTGTGTGTGTGTGTGTGTGTGTACACCGTAACAACTTGTGTTACTTGTGTATGTTGTCCATCCAAGTCATGGTTAGTGAAATACCACCCCCCCCCCCCTCCAACACACATACACACACACACACACACACACACATACACACACACACACCATACATACTCAGGCATCCATTTCCTCCCCTGCATCAGTACAGTTTGTGGATGATTGGTAACACTGCTTCACCATATGCAGAGTGTGAATGGCCAGAGTATGGTACGGCTCTCTATGGACCTCCGCTTATGCAATGCATTCATTCTTTATTTTAAATATTTTTTTTATATGAAGCAACCCCTTACATGCACAGCGCTCAATGCTCGTTCCCTAATTGCCAAACAAATACAGCTCTCCCTGCAAATAAGATGCAAATGTTTTACTTTGACAGCAAAATGCCAGGGGACCTTGTTTTTTTTCTTTTTTCTTCTTGTATTCCAACTTTGGGGAAGCCCAGGTGGGCTGGGGGCTGTTTTGATCTCCCTTCTTGAAAGGGGTGCTTTCCCTCCAGCCTTCCAAATAGAGGGGGAGAGAAAGAGAGTAAACAGCGCTGTGAAGAGAAATCAATGTGCCGGGATCCCGAGCAGGAATCCGCAGAGAGACCGGCTACAGCAGCCAGCAGAGCGCCCGTTGTCTTCTTCGCTCAGCCTGCTCGCCCCCGTCTCCCTCGCAGCATATTCAACTCCCCGCTTTTTAAAACAAGAGCGCGCTCTGCCGAGACCTGCCCTGCCGTTTCGACAAGTTCTGAAAAAATCTGACAGGCCATTTTTGAGTTTTTAGTTTAAGTTTTTTTTTCTCTCTCTCTCTCTCCCCTCTTCTTTCTTTTACTCTATTCATTTTGATAAAAATAAAAAAACTAAAGAAAACAAAGCTTTCCTCGGGGCGAATATCTCTCGTGGTTCTTCAACGCATCTTTCCTGACATTTCCCTGTTTGTTTTTGAAAATTGCCTCTATTGTTCGTACGCGACTGTGGCGTTGCGCATTTGTGTCGTCAGCGAGAGAGCGTCGCCGCGTGGAATTTATTGCGATTGTCTCCTGAACTCTGTGTGTTTAAACGCTCTTAATTTATATGTATAAAAGGTACACGAGGATTTCATTGCAGATAGTGTTTTTTTGTTGTTGTTTTTTATAATTTTGTCCTGATCATTATTTTCAAACCAGCAAAAGTATTTGAATTCTGCAAAGTTGACATTTTTATTTAAATTAATATATACAGTGCAATATCACAGGGGCTTCAAATATGAGCGCTTGTTGGAAATGTAGAGGAATTATGATAATGCGCTCCCAATAAGGTATGCACAGCCCATAGCTAGGAAATTACACCGCAACAAAGTAATTAAAAGCCATGTCTAATTTAAATACATGCCTCAGTTCTCCAAAATATCTATAAAAGCGGTTGAGCCAGCAAAACAGTGCTTCCACAGTTTTTGATGGCAGTCTACCTCAGGGGGCTTTTGATTGCCATGAAGAATTGGGCTTCAGTTTGATTTTAATAAAAGATGAAATTGTTCACTGATAGAAGGATTTTGATTAGGTTTTTTATTTATTTTATTATTTGTGTGACTTGTTTTGGTGTATAACAAGTGGACTGCCTCCAAAATAAAAATGTTCTGAATCAAATTAATTTGTAGTTATTAACACAACTTGCTTCACATTCGAAGCTACCGCTTGAGCTTAATTAATACAAATGTCAGGTTTGTCGAAAATAAAAGGGTTCACAAAACATTACTTCCAAAAGAAAAAAAACTAATTAAAAAGGAATTATTAATGCATGGAGGAAAAAGAGATAGGGACGGTTGTTCTTAGTACAAACTATTCAATGCAACTGTAATGGCTATTATAATTTTGTTATAACTGTACCTAATCACAATCACAATAATGTACATCTGATAATATTTATTTATGCAAGAAATAACTGCCAATAACTGAACTTCCAACTGTCATTCAGATCAATAAAGGCTGGGACTGAGAATAATTAGGTTTTTTTTAGGGAGAGAAACAGACTAATTAAAAAAAACAGACTGATAATGTTAAGGTATTGATTACTCACTCAGTGGTCAAATCGCTGTTGTAACCAATCAGGGATGACTCTCCACTGGGAGTGCACCATGGGAAAAGATGAGTAAACTAAACTGAATTGTATGAATGAGGGACAGGTCTTCCTGTCCTCGTTGTTATCTTCTCATTGGCCATGTGAAAGAGGCGTGCAACAGAATTACTTGCTTGCCGTGGCTGGGGTGGGCTGTGTGTATGTCCGCTTTTTATACATCAACCAGCCCAGACCGATGGCGATCGATGAGCCGCCCGTAACACGGGTTCGGGGTGCTGACACTCCATTTTCCATCAGCAGACAGAAGAGAGGAGGGTGAGCAGGGAGGCGCCTCATCTGTGTTTGCTGGCGGTATAATCAATGAGCGCTGGTGCGGCCATTACACTCGCCCACTTTACCTCTGCCGGCGGCCATCGCTCTTTTTGGCGAAGCGAGGCGTCGCTGCCCTATAGTTCTCAGCCTGTCACCAGGTTGCACACAGCCTTATCAGCATAACGAATGGTCGGGCTCCACATAGTTATAGCATGCCAAATTAAAAAGCGTGCGCGGACATGAGCTAGAATGCAACTCAGAAATGTGGAGGCGTCTCTCTCTTGCCGGCTGTTTCATTCATTTTCGTACGCTTTCCATTTTCAGTTTCTGCTCCCGTGCGGCGCATTTCCCGCACACGGGCAGCCTCCTTCACGCGTTACACCACGCTGTGACGTTTTACGGTAACGTGCGAGCCTGGCATTCGCCAACGTTTTCTTCGAGCGGTCTGACCTGCTGGGCGGAGATTGCCCAAATCAGCCAATCTCTCAGGAAAACGTGTCGCCTGGACATTCTAGCCCATCAGTCGGTCTGTCGACAGCCTCAGCCTCTCACAGCTTTTCGAGAAGAATATCACTCTGAAAATATAAACTTTAAAACGGCTTAACTTTTCATCATCTATCTCGAAACTTTTACACAAAGGACACCCAGTGCATAAGAAGTTCGGCGCCAACAGTCGTGGGACTATGTGAGCAGAATTGAGGGGAAACTGCAGTCCTGCTGAAGTCACCAAGAGGAGAAAAAAAACGTGCTGTGATTATGCGACATAAACCCAGTAAACAGAGAGCTTCTCTGCTTCCCCTCTGAGATTCGTACGGTGAAAACAAGCCTAAAAACCCTGCAGCAGAAGCAGACACTCTGTGATAACTCCTGAGTGTTTAATTTCCCACACTGTAGCGGGAATACAAACAAAATATTCTAAAAATAATAACCCCATCATACATCAGACCTTCAAGCACACAGGGTTTTCATTAATTCAGTAAATTCTGAAAATCAGCACAAGCACGCTCGCTTAAAAGCAGAATAGACAAAACTATGACCGGGGATGAATGGCTTGGAATTCCAGCATAATACCTTTTTTAAAATTATTATTTATTTTTTGTTCTGTTTTTATTTATTTTTCCAGACACCTCTTCCATTTCTATGCTTGCGTGTGTGGAATCCTGGCTATGGATTGGGGGAGATGAGCGGTGAATGAAAAGTGTTGACACGAGTGAATAGTCACCGATCGTCTTACAGGGAGATCAGAAAACAAGGTTGGCGTTGATATCCCATTACCCCCACCCCTCAGCATTCGCTGAAGAGCCAGTCCAGGTTTTGAGAGGAGTCATAACTCACGCCCGGCATAGCGGCCCTAATTCACACCCGCTTGACTGGGCAGCGCAATCGAACTCATATTTTCTGTGTACCTCCAGCATCTCTTTCTTTGTGACTAATTACGCCCGATAAATATGAATGTGCTCCCCTAATGCTCAGGTCAGCAATATCCCCCTGTCCTCCCAAACAAAGGGACTACCACCCCCCCAAACTGTTTATTACACAAACCCAAGGAGGGATGATGTGGGCTTCAATTTCAACAGGAGCGGATTTATTCACGGTCGATGCAACCGCGTGTGACACTGGCGGCGACTGAGGAATGTTCTTGACTTGAGCAATGTGATCGCACGCTGGTGTAATCAGTCTTTGGGCTGGGCGGCGCTAGCGGTAAGTATCGGTCGGTGTCGGTTGTTGCTGGTGGGCGGCGCTAGCGGTAAGTGTCGGTTGGTGCTGGTGGGCGGCGCTAGCGGTAAGTGTCGGTTGGTGCTGGTGGGAGGCGCTAGCGGTAAGTGTTGGTTGGTGTCGGTTGTTGCTGGTGGGCGGTGCTAGCGGTAAGTGTCGGTTGGTGCTGGTGGGAGGCGCTAGCGGTAAGTGTCGGTTGGTGTCGGTTGTTGCTGGTGGGCGGCGCTAGCGGTAAGTGTCGGTTGGTGCTGGTGGGTGGCGCTAGTGGTAAGTGTCGGTTGGTGGAGATGACACTTTGGTTGCATTCCATGGGAATTTTTCAGACGGCCACCAAGCCGCTCTGCTCTGCTCTGCCCCGCCCACAAGCCTTGCGATTCACACAGAGGCCAGCTCACATTGGCAAAAGCATCGCAGAAGCACAGTAAGGCTCTATTCTCTAAAACAAAAAAGACAACACTGGGAGAGGACATAGGCTGCCTTTCTGAGGGGCTTTGCTACAAAAATATCAACTGACACAACTGCCAAACTTGTGACCATTATGTGTAAATGTCCTCGACACTGAATGTTAGTGAGCCATTGCAGGATTGTGTGTGTGTGTGTGTGTGTGTGTGTGTGAGGGAGAGAGAGAGAGTGAGGTGGAGAACATCCCTATTACAAACAACTGAAGCGGTTCAGCTATTAACCCACAGTGGCTGTCAAGTTGTAATGTATAGGTCCTGGACTGGACTACCAGGGCTGGGATTCAATTATATTCTCAGATGGTCCCACATTTAAGAAACAGGACAGCTGACTAAAGCCTTTCCAGACAGATTTAGTCAAAGTGAAAGGCACCGCTTTGCCTACATTGTACAAGCTTGACCATGACTCATTAAAATGCCTTGACTTGAGTGGTAGGCAGGCAGGGTTATGAAACAGGGAGGATGTGACACACAAGTGGATTCCTTCAACACTAGAGAAGGAGAGATGGATGCGGGTAGCAGAGGGTGGTTCAGAGGGTGATTCAAAGGATGATTCAAAGGGTGATTTCGAAACATGGGCCGGAGAGTGCAAACTCAAAGCTGTGTTCAAAGGCAGTTTTGGGATATCAGATCAGTGATACACCCTAAATGACATTGATAGTGCTATTTCAGACTTTCTAGTGCCATCAAAATCACAAGCTCAGAATTGAAACCACTTCTTTTTTTTTTTGCCTATCCGTTCATTCGTGTTCATCGAGTTAAATAATTCAAGGAGTGGAATGATGACAGTTTAAGTTGGAATATTCTGAGATCGCTTTTTGTAAGAGCCTTAACTTTCTTATCTTTAGGTAGAGTTTAATTTTCGAGCTGCTGGTGTCAGGGCTTCGCAATAACACTTGCCTCACAGCGAGGAAGTTAGAAGTTACAAAGGAAAACATACGGAATGAATCACACTATATCAAGTACAAGCCAATTCACTGACTCCTCAGACAGGAGACTGTATCAGAGGAAATCTAGTGCCAAGGTAGAACAATAAGCCTGGAGGCAGGGGGTTGACTCATAACCACACAGCGCCCCCAACAGGACAGCTGGGGAAATTAAAATCAAACACGATCCATTGTCAGACAGGCATCACAGAAATGCATCCCCATATTTCATTCAGGTCCTCGCACCAGCTAATCCGAGGCCAAGCACATTTTCAGACATTATTTATTTCTCCTTTAGCGGAGGAGACTAACAATTTATTGATTCTCTGCACCTTCCTGGGTAGTAAATATAATTTGTCTTTTCTATTTTATTTCATTTCATTGCATTTAATCTATTTTATTTTTTATTTTATTTTTTACCCTTGACTAATATCACCCTGGCCTGGCCAATCTCTACAGACAGCACAAAATGGCCTCCCGTCTCCCGTCTCCCGTCTCCACAGATTCACTGTCCCTGCTGAGCCTGAAAGAATCTGGTGGAGTTGGTAGCCAAGTGTGTGGAGTGACCTCTACTCAAGGCATATTTCCCATTTTTGCCAACACTGTCACGTGGCCTTGAGCCATTAACTCCTCCCACAAGCCTAATTGGCTCCTGTATCTGAGGCTGTGGGTCATTTTGAATGTCGGGCCCTGCTGGTTGGCCATAGTTCTCCATTTTGATTCCTCATTTGGAACACGATGTGTGGACACTCTCTTGTATCCCATTGAACTGGCCATTTTGTCCTATTACAGCAACATCTGTATTCACATAATGGGGCAGTTGACTGTTATAATAATGTAAGACATGTATTCCAAACATGTATTTATCATTATTATTATTATTATTATTATTATTGACTGAGCAATGATATTGACAATCATTGCTTGAAGATGAAGCAGCCCCTCTGAATATTACATTTTTATTCTAATCTGTCAGAATTTTGTGGAGATTGAAGGCAATGCATTATGCAATCAAAAAAAGAAAAAAAAGCTTTTCCATTTCCAGAACAAACAAGCTGGTAAACAACAGGGCTTGGATTTTAAAAATTTGGAGCCGTTTCTGCTGTTCCACAAACCATCTGTCTCAGCACCACTGACTGAGCCAAATTGAACAAGCGGACCGCAGGGTAGCGGCGGGACCCACGGGGGGTCGCGGGATTGTAACCCTCGGCCGACGCCCGCCCCGAAAAGCAATCACTCCGGCAATTACCTGCGAGACGAGACCCCGGTTTCCCCCTAACCACCGCTGATGGAAGACAATCAAGCCCAAGAGTTCCGCGAACTAGCGAGGGACGGGGTCCAGAGACAATCATGGAGGAAATATGAGCGTTTCTCCTACACGCATGCTGGCAGAGACCTCCTCAGAAGAAGCTTCAATTGATAATCGAACATAAAGCTCCAGCATTTGAGAGGTCTTTGCTATTGGGAAGATTAGATCCAAAAACCTTGTTAGGTATAAAACACAACCCTCTTTGACTCTTTGGGGTATGTCATATAGAACATAAGGAGGGGTGTGTGGGTGTGGGGGGGGTTGAAACGGTGCTGTTCTTGTATGTAACGAGAGAGAGAAGGAGACCAATGAGCAGATTCCCTCCAGAAATCCTTAATTAAAGAGACGGGCACGGCTTAATATTTCATAGGCGATGGGTTTCACTGCGAACGCCATCTGTATGAGAGAGAAGTGCAGGCAGCATCTTTCTGATTCAGGTGTCGATCCGAGACAAAACTCAGACTGTGATTCCTCTGCAATCTAAACCCGCGTCTTCTATCGGACTTAATTGCATCTCATTCCACCGAACAAGGGTGTTGATAAGAACACGTTTCTTTATTGGTTTTTGTTATGCTAATCGTGGAACGTGTCAGTTTAAAGTACATCAACTCCCACCTGAAATCTGGAAAACAACAAAAGGACAAAAAACTGCTAAATGCATCTCATATAATTATTTTCTGAGCAGCGCTAATTAAAAGTACAAATACGTATAAAACGGTTAACTGAGGCACATTAAAGCTGAGATAAACGGTTGGCTCTTAGCAGAAGCATCAGGTGTCTGCTTGGTGAGAAAAAATAAAAGGTAATTAAAGGACATTCGGATAGTGAGATACACTCTTACATGTACGGCCCATCAAGATCAATTCAGTGTGCAGCGGAGGACGGTGTCTAAACATTTAGACACCGCAGCTGTGTACTGTTTCAAAGCATTACTGTCTCTTGTTTGCAATCCTGGACTTTACTGGAAAATCCATGCATGCACGGATTGGATTTTTGGGTACAGGTGCGGTAGTTTTGATCGCTATTAGACCAGGCAGTAGACAACTGATTGCTGTTGAAAAAAAAAGAAATTTCAAGCATGGGGCTGACTAATGCATCTCTTCTGCAGAGAAGAGCTGCATTAGGAAACCAACGGTTAGGGAAGCAATACAGTTAATATCTGTGACATTTTTTTTCATTCAATTGTAAAAACTCAGTTTGTTTTTAAAATAATTTTGTTGGAGAAAGTTTCATTCATGAGCTTATATGTGATACAATGTTTCAGTGTGGTAATGTAAATATATATATATATACGGTGAGCCCCATAATTCATTGGACAGTGATAAATTTTTTGTTATTTTGGTTCTGTACTCTAGCACTATGACTTTGAAAGGATACAACAAAAAATGTGTCACTGTCCAATGAATTATGGTGCCCCCCCCCCAGCTTCAGTATCCCAGTTGCCAGGTAGAAAGGTGCTGGACTGGAACATTACCCAAAAAAGTATTTAAAGACAAGAGGGCTGAAGGTCTTCTCATACATCTCCATCTCCAAGCGACACCCCCCCTCCCCCCATGCTCCAGTGAAGACAGTGGTGTGTGGGCAGGGGGGGGGTTCCTGCTCCATGTCCCATCACAGGTGACAGAAACAGTAAGCAGAGGGGACTGCGATGACATCTGCCACACACTGGCTGACAGATCACATCAAGTTCACTTTGCCTGCCTGTGTCTCTGTGACAATGGTCGACTCGTCACTGACTATGGCTTCCATGCCCCCCCCCCCCCCGCCAGAGCGCCAAAGAGATCCTCAGGCTTGAAGTGCATAAACCCTCCGTTAGGATATACAGACACTTACTAATCCTTTACTCCTAGCCCTTAGCTCACTACCGCTATTTATAAAGCAGCATAAATGAACTGTTAAAAGCAATACAACACATACCAGTCATATGTGGTCCTAGCATTATTCCAACCAACACGTGTTTTAAAATCCTTACACCCAGTCAGATAATGAATGTACAACCTTAGGGGCTAATATGACGCATTCTAATGCTAATATGGATATGCAGTATATGGGGCAGCTTTAACCACACGCTTCACTGAAAACCACAGAGAGGTTCATTGCATATGCCATGGCATACGCACAGCACCGACGAACTCCCTTAAACATTCATATCTTGCCTCCTGGCATTTTGTCTTTTCATGGCTCCAGGCGAAGCGTACATCCACATCTAGAATACTCATTTACATCTTTATACAGCTTTCATTCCCCCCACAATTACAGTAATTCTGCTTAATAGACACCATCCTTGGGTACTTGCCCATGGTGAATTCTTGTGCCTTGCGATTTGTATTCTGGTAAACCAGCGTATGTTTATGGGGAAGCGGGGATACTCAAGACTACTTCAGGAGTGATAACCCTACATCGCTTTGCTCACGAGCCAAAAGGCCAATAATTACTTTCATTGGCATGTTAACTGAAAAGATAACAAGCTAAACATAATGGATAATGTGCAGTAATTACAGTTATAGTGGAGGTCAATCTTCCAGCTTTGCAATTGCTTCCTTTGTCTTAGCCTATAATATTTGTACATACTTTTTGTCAGTCACAAACACATTTTAGTTTACTCACTAAATAAAATCTAAAATGTAGTACGATACTGAAAAAAATAAAGTGTCAAAGCACCAAAATAACACTAAACTCCAGACTATGAGTAAGCCACCCATGCGGTGCTTCGATTCTGCACTGATTCCGGTCATGGGAGCTGGTGCCCGTCATCTCTCTGGCTTTTCATCGTTTGAAGAAAAGGCGTCTAAGTATTTTCTTTTACTCTGTCAGCAGCCCAGAGAGCTTGGAAGTATTCCTTTGCTGAGGGAGAACATAGGCTTGGCTGGTGAGAGAAGCATAGCAAAGAAACGATGGAGAATAATCTGCAGAATACTGATGCTGGTGCAGTTCGACCTCACAAAACCCATCGGGGCTCGAGGAGGGCAGAGGGGGGTTATGGGGGATCGCCGCTGATGAGGACAAAATACTTTAACCCTTTTTAGGCCACATATATGTGATTAGAATGTTATTAACTGAACTGAACATTCTAATTATGATGTAACAATAGCTACTGGTAACTGAAAGCAACGGAGTTCTAGAACACTCACTTAGAATTCTGAAAAACAATTCCAAAAAACCTGCGCTTCAAAGGGTACAAAAAATAAGGCCACTCAGGTCTGTCACTTGTGATGTCATTCTGCCGTGTGTCATTTATTATGATAGGCCCTCAAGCCTTTGATAATGTGATACTGCTCTATTCAGTAAAGTAGTAAAACGGTGGGCAAGCGAAAGCCTTCTGATAGCAAGTAATTTTAATATCTTGTTACCAAACAAATTGGACAGGACTTAAGCCTCTGTTTTTTTGTCGAATAGACAGAGATAGAGATGAGGCAAGAGAGATGGATGGGCTACCTTTAAATCTTGGTTTACAGACTGAATGCACTGGGGAATCCCTTCAAACTTTTTTCTTTCAAGTCTTCAAAGACAAGGAATTCTTTCTTGGGCTGGGGGTCATAAGAAGGGGGTGTTTGATGGTTGAATTTTATATTCCACCAGGGATTTCAGTCCGTACAGTTTTGCTAACACCCGTAGTACCCAAGGAGGTGTTAAGACTGCCCTGAGGAGTGACTTTTCCCATGTGGCCACCCCCTCGAAGAATCCCGGTCCTCATTCTCCAGTCGTCATCCCAGTCAGGATAACAAGCCGTGCAGCTGGCTATTTCTGGGACTGTGGTGAGACTGCTAGATCCATTTTTTTCTCCCATGAAACTAATAAAATTTCTTCACTTTAAATACATTTTTATGCATTGCAATTCTATAAACCTGTACAGAACATATAAGGCTGTGTCCACCATGAGTCCTCACCTGAGGGGCCGACAGGTTCACTGATCATTGGCCCTGAGGGGCCACAGGTTCACTGATTGATTATTGGCCCTGAGGGAACACAGGTTCACTGATCATTGGCCCTGAGGGGCCACAGGTTCACTGATTATTGGCTCATCTGCTCTGAATTCATCATCAAAACAGATGGAGACAAAGGTTCCATGTGATAGCAACTAAGCGGCCATAGCCGCAGGCTTTTGAAAAAGACACTTTCAATGTTTATGACAATTTGGTTTCAGTGAAACAAACAGGCTGCTGACAGGAGAAAAGAAAATACGGTCGGTAGGCCTGATGTTCGTCGATCGGTAGGCCTGATGTTCGTCGATCGGTAGGCCTGATGTTTGTTTGTTTGCTCTAATAGACATCTCTGATTTGAGGATCATATCAATCTCTTATCATAATCCAGTACTGCCAAATTTAAAATGGAAATTTGGCATTCTCGCCCCCAGACCAATTTTAAGTTATTGGAAGGACACACTGAATTGTGGGTAAAACGTTTACCCACCTCCAGCCACCTTGCTGGCGGTGACACAGGAGGTCGGCTTTCTCCATTTATTCGCCTCAAGAAAGAAGGAGTTGATTGAACTTTGTTGATTGTTTTGCCTCTCCTAATGTTTAATCCTGATGACCTTTCTAATAATCAGTACAGTCGTGTTCTCAAACGCGGAGAGGAGTACGTTGCCAGAGGGCATGTTTTCATTGTTTCACTGTCTGTACAATCTGTACAATGGGGCGGCATTGTGGTATAATGGTTAAGGAACTGGGTTTGTAACCGAAAGGTTGCAGGTTCGATTCCCAGGTCGGACACTGCCGTTGTACCCTTGAGCGAGGTACTTCACCTGCATTGCTTCAGTATATATCCAGCTGTATCAATGGATACTATGTATAAATGCAAAAAAAATGCTGTGTAAGTCGCTCTGGATAAGAGCGTCTGCTAAATGCCTGTAATGTAATGTAATGTAATGTGCCAACACTGCGCAGATGCCTCCAGAAGCCCAATTAAAAGAGCCGTGATCACTCATTAGAGAGAGAAAACAAAAAAAACTACTGGGTGTTTTGTAACACTTTGTGTCAATAGCAAACCCCTATTTAGATGAAAGAATGCTGGCCAGACAGAAAAAAAAGGTCTAATGATACGTTTATGTTGTGAGAGACATTATAGGTCAACAGTGACAAACACATAAACTGACGGTTGGAGAAAAGTTTGAAACTTTCAACAGAGCTGGACCCTCCACCACACCTTACACTCTGCAAACATGGCTGGTGAAACCTGCATTTGAAATGGTCCTAATATTTCTGCAAGGCTGCAGTCTCTAGAGAGGAGAATCTGCGCCATAGTTCTGTGCAGTAAATACGAGCTGAAAAGGATGTATTTAAAACTGTCGGCGACACTTTTGGCAACTGAGCGAATCTCAACAACGTCCTGGTGTGGTTCGATCACAAACATGGTTCCTTTTGTCCTTTAGCTTGTGGCTATTTCTATAATTGTGTAAATAAAAGAAATAAGATGCATCGCCAGTGCATCCCCTGCTGTGAACATGCAGCTATAAAAGTGTTTATGAACAGAAATAAATTACCTTGCCATGGGGACTGTGTATTCCAAGAGCCATTTAAACTTTCTATTTTTCAATATGATCGGAACATTCGATCTTGAAGAGCCATGTCAGCAGATGGGGAGACATATCATTTGGAGTAATAATAATAATGTATTATTGATTATTTTTAACTATATACAACAGAAATTATATATTATATATGGACATAACTAACTATATACTGTATATACCCTCCCTTTCATCTTTAAATGTTCACCCCTAGAGTTTTCAGAAGCAGATATCATGTTGGTCTTGTTTACATTCTATTTGTGTAAAAAGAAAAACATTAAACGGATGCCCTCAATGGTTTCTCTGCAGGTATTCTGGAGACTTATTAAGTGGAATCAGCTGAATATCACTCAGCACACTTTGATTTCACTGGCTCATCATTTATTCAGCATGTGTTGCTATGGCGCTCATTATCGGGGTAATCAGCTAATTTTTCAGTGTATCGCTGGTTATAAAGTGGGCATAAATTAGACATTAATTGCAAATTCTTACAGCACCGTGTAAAACGGTACAAGAGCTCAGATAAAAGTTAACGGTCCGAGTTTGGTCTCAATGATGTTTTTGAACCTCGTTCAGGTCACAGTGTCCGAGTCTGCTTTGGGTGCATTTTAATGTGCCTGTAATAGTTTGTCCGATTGATTCCAGGCTTTCAAAAAGTAAACTGGCGCCTGGGCAAAATCACATGTGTGAGTGTGTGTGTGTGCCTTGGACATTCGGGCACGCCTCGAACGATGGGAACAAGTGTTATTTACGACAGGCATATGCAAAGACATCTGCCCATTGACTGTGGAAAACAGAGGCAGTGCCAAACTACCTGTGCCCAGATGCCCTATTACCCACCTTCGCCCACCTGTTTCTGCATTCACGGCGAAAGCGCCGGGGCGTTGAGCTGGCATGGAGGGGAGAGTCCAGAGGGGTGTCGATCCAGAGCCCACTGCTGACACCACGTGACAGATAGCCGTAGTACTGGAACTTCATTAACCCTTTAAGTTGTAAGATCACAAATATGTGATTAGAATGTTCTTAACTGAACGTTCTAATGCTGATGTAACAATCTGGAATGAAGTTCTAGAACACTGATTTTGAAAAAAATAAAATAAATAAACCATTCCAAAAAAAACTTCTATTCAAATGGTTAATCCCTCAAAGGAAAATTGCTTGATCACTTGGTCACTAGCAACATACAACACAGTACAACTCAGGCGACACAAACATAAATCAAAAGGTCAGCTACATACACACATATACAATCATGTCTACTTCCTCCTAGACACGAGACATTAGCCATTATAAAGATGTGTGATAAATGCATGTACCTACCAAAAAGGTCATCTGTTATGTAATGTCACAGGGAACGGTTAGTTTTTCAGTAAGAATAGATCAACATGTCTGTAAGTATTGTTCCAACAAACAACATTTCTACCTGACCAATTATGTTACGAATAAAATATGATCTAAAGTTGACGCGGAATGACACATTTTAGTATTATGCATGGAGACGTGATGCAGTATATTACCTGGCAACAATCCATTTCTTCAGTTACTCTGAAGTAGAGTAGAGACTGGACTTTTTGGCTCTTCAGGATCAGTTTTGAAATGGTTAAGAAGCAATACCGCTCAATATCTTCCCCCAGTAAACAAGTGTATCATTCATCGCATAACGGCACACCAGTGCATTAAAATAGTGCTGTTCCATATCACTCCCAGTTTAACCCCTCTACCACTACACTTTTATCATGCTATTTACATATTCATGCATTGCTTCCAGCAGACATGAAAGTAGTCGACTAAGCTCAAGATGAAAGACTGAGATCACGTTGTAGCCTAAGGCTGGACTACATGTTGTTTTCGACCTTAGTAAATATAAGCCACTTACACAGCTGTACATTGTCACCGCCACAGTAACATCGCTATAGTAACATCGCTATAGTAACATCGCTATAGTAACATCACTATAGTAACATGCTTACGGTGTAGGGAACTGGACTGGTACCTCCAGGGTTGTAGATTTGATTCTGTGGTGGACCACCACTGTTACACTCTTACAAGGCACTTACAGCTGTATAAATAGATTGTGTATATAAAAGCTGGAAGTCACTTTGGATAAGGACATCTGCTAAAACCGAAATGTACTGCATTTCCCAGTAAACTGCTGCGTTGCACGAGTGCAGTGCTTGGTTATGTATTTTTTTCCAGGCTTCTTATGGATTAAGAAAATATATATGAAATGCTGCCATACGTAAAACAAGAAAAACAGTTCACTAGACTCCACCTAATGTTGTGTTGGCACAGTAGATTTAAAATAATAATTGTTTGTATTTATGGGGGTATTGGTTATCTGGTGAAAGCACTGCATTTGCAGGTTAAAATGGACCTTAGAAATCATTCTGCGTGTTGTTTGTGGGGCTTTTCACAACATTATTATATATTAAATGCCAATGGTATCTCATTCTCACTCCCTCTGCAGGAGTAATCTTGATGCAGGTGGTAAGCATTGCTTCTATGATTCATGGAAGGTTTATGTAATCTACTGTGTATTTATCATGTCTGTAATATGTTGTGTGAGCGCCTCAGAGCATGTTATTTCTGCAGTACATTGCGCCATTGCTTGTCTCGGTAGAAAGAGGTCATCTAAGTCCAGCACCTTTCCTGTGACACTGGCCAGAGCCGCGTCCCGTCTGGCTGCCGTATTGAGCCATCTGTCCAATGGTGTCGCTCGTTATACCAGAGAGCTCCAGCCCTGATGTCCACATTTTGAATAGCAGCGATATAGACAACTGACCTTGGAGGGAGGGAGAGAGAGAGAGGGAGAGAGAAATAAGATGCACAGAGAGAGAGGGAGAGAGATATAAGATGCACAGAGAGAGAGAGAGAGAGAGAGAGATGGTATTCTGAGCGTATATACACACACACACACACACAGAGACACACATACATACACACACACACAAACACACACACACACACACATACAAACACACACATACAAACACACACAGAAAGAAAGATGGTGCCCATAGTGCCATCCTACTTATATTCTATGATATCCGTGTGCATTACCATTGACTACCACAACAAGTGCAACTACAGTGCCTTGATGATGTCACACCGATTTCCAAACAACGGCCTTTGCTTCCCTGTATCATGCCAAGCCAAGACCCCACAAACATGCAGACGTGTGGCCAGACTGTAACAGAGCAAAGCGTCTCTTGCCCTTTAGCTGACATACATCCATACGTCAATGGGCCTTCCCTGTTAATCAACTGCAAGACGAAAGCTGTGGGATCCCGGGGTGATCAATTCCTCCCTCGCTCCTATTGACACGCGGCAGCAGCGTCGCCTGATTTGAGCCTAAATTCATTAGCTGTTAACTGAGAGACCACTCACCCTGCAAAATGCATTCATCTGGGGGATTTTAGTGCCTACTCAATATCCTTTTTATTCCCTCCACATGCTCCCAGGCCATCATTCTCGCCTCTGCTGCCTGCCTTTTTACACAAGATTACTCCACAGAAAAAATAAAATAAAACTCAAAGCGCATTCTTTTTAATTTTTTTGGTCCTGAGAGAAGAAGACAGAAGGCGGTGAGTTTGTGAGTGAGAGGACGTCACTCTCCAGCTACGATAAGATCGTTCTAAACGGCGTTATGGTAATACTGTGTAAAAAAAATTATACAAAAATAAATTAAAAAGGCAGTCGCAATGAACCTCGCAATGAGGTTGTAAAAGTACACGTCGGCCGGGCTGGTGGTGCAACACGCAGCTGGGGATTGTGGGTAAGGGTTCCGGTATATAGGAGCGCGTCACGTGTGCGACAGATGTTGCCGCACAGGGGTGGCAGCGGCTTCGATGATGAGGACGATGATGGCCTGATGACAATTTCACAGTCTGCTGGCGACCGTGCAGCTCTGCCAATCCTGATGGAGTGTAATGTTCCAGAAAA
This sequence comes from Ilyophis sp. 1 JC-2022, assembly GCA_022702515.1. NCBI lineage: Eukaryota > Metazoa > Chordata > Actinopteri > Anguilliformes > Synaphobranchidae > Ilyophis > Ilyophis sp. 1 JC-2022. The sequence continues at coordinate 102,750,734 of CM040397.1, read as the reverse complement.
AACCTACCCCCCCTCCCTCGTCCCCCCTGTCCCCGTCCCATAACCAAAAACATCTACACAATGTCACAAATATCACAGTTAACCCCCTCTGAAATATTCAAATATTCACAAACGTCCGATCGTGCGCCTGATCCTGCTTTATTAGCTTATTAAAGTGGCCATGACATTTCCTCCTCGTCGCTGCCATTAAAGGGGCTATTTCTGTCCTGGGATGGAAAACGATCTTTCCACAATAGCAAGTGGCTAAATAAATATCTGTAGTTAAAAAGCACTGAGCCGTGTGCAAACGTGACGGAGCAGCAGTGGGGGAATGATAAGCTGCTTCTTGAACCCCTGCCAAGAGCTCAAGAGAGGAGGTCAGAGCCTAACCCAAACCCAGATGGGCGCTACACATTGCAGGTGGTTGAGGCGAGTTTCCCCCTCACCTTTGTAAGTGTCCTTGAGTTTCTTGAAAGGCGCATGTCAAGATAGTAATAATAATAATCTAACTATAAAGGAAAAAATCCTGTCTGTCTGTCTGTTTGTATTTCGCTTTGCTCGACAACCGGGCACTGTATGAACTTAAAATTTGCTAGATGTATTGGTCGGGACCCAAGGAAATGCAGTGCCCACTGTTAAGTTGATTGGAAGAGCGGTTCTCCAGAAAATAAGCTATTTGTATATGGTCTATGATAAGAAGTCTAAAAAGGGTAGAAGGATATAATCTGAAGCTGCTAGAGGGTACTGTGACATCATCAGCTGCAGGGGCTGATAGAGGGTACTGTGACATCATCAGCTGCAGGGGCTGCTAGAGGGTACTGTGACATCATTCAGCTGCAGGGGCTGCTAGAGTGCATCGGAACATTATCAGCTGCAGAGGGTTTTAACAATGGTTAAATCATCCACATTCTATTGCATCGGTTTTCAAAATGTGCCCATTGACTCCCATTCATTTTCTTTGGTGATAAAAGGTAAATTATCGGAAAAAGTGTGTATGGTATAAAGGTAAAAAGTAATAGCAACCTGGAGGGTGTGTGAAGGTATAATATGAGGTATGCATGGTGTGAATGTTGTAGTAGGAGATAATCGGCGGAATAATATGGTGAATAACATGGTGAATAATATGGTGAATAGTCACAACAACACCTAATTACAATACAGTGCATGCTGTTATGGTTGGAACTAAAACCAGCATACACAGTGGGTCCTCAGGACCAGGGTTGAGAAACACTGGTTTAAGGGGTTAGAGGTTGAGGGTTTAGAGTTTAGTTTAGGGTTAGGAGTAGTGCATGCATTTTTGCTGCATATAAGCCAAAATGAGGTGAAATCTGAATTTCCTGGTATAGACTGGGACAGACCTGGGACAGATTATGGCCTTACCAGCCTGAAGCCCTGCCAGCTCTTTTATTGGCCAAAATTTTATTGGCAGATAACATTTTATTGAGGTCAATATTGAGAATAAGGGTGCATATTCAGAAATGTGAATATATCTTTTCAGTGTTTGTAAAAATGTGCCGGTATCCCTGGCTATATTACTATGGCATAAATATAACATCACAAGTGTCAATACACTGTTGTCTATCAGTTAAAATTTATGATAAGCTATTTGCAAACTTTTTCATATCGTAGTATTAGCAGCCTGCACTTTACCTAGGGGGTCTTATAAAGTGCAGATGAATGCTAAACGCTAGCTAGTGTGATTTCTCACCCGTTTTCAGATGCCAGAGATGACCTTGTACCCGTGGAGAAGCTGAGTCACAGCTGGAAGATCGGGACAGCGGAGACGACGGTAGTGAGTGCTTCATGTCACATTTCATTACATCACCCATTTGCTTAGTGGACACCCTCACCTGAGATAACTCTACCTTCCAGTCATTAGTCATGTTGTGCGATCCAGTCAAAACTGAGACCTTAGTGGCCGATGTATCATCGTTATATATCCTGCAGTCATCAGACAAGTTGCCCTTGCTACCGCTCCGCACACCTGCCCCTCCCTCCTACCCGTACGCATCACTACGACACTGTCGGAGGTGACGAATGACAGGAAACTTCTACCCTTCGTACGCCGACGCCGGGCACAACCTAAGAAGGATGGGCCGAGCTCGCGCGCTCACACCTGTCACCCTAACGCATCGGCCTTCTGCTCTTGCGGCATATCGCGGGAATAATGCAGTCAATTAAGAGAAGCGCGCCGACCCGGGAGTTCAGCTTTTTACCGCCTTTCCGTTAACACCCACTCTGAGAAGATTAGGATCCTTAACAGAGTGGCAGCACGATGAGTCTCTCGTCTGCACAGATACCAGACAGTGCATTAATATTAAGAGTCATAAATGTAATGGGGGGGGGTAGAATCCCCTATTATCACTGACTGGCCAACTCTATAAGTGCAGTAATGCATTGTAGAGGCTCTGAGTGTGGACTTGCTCATTGATATGCTGGCATTATGGGTTAGTGGAGGAGCTAGGATAAACCACCAGTTCATCAGTACAACACATTTCCCCATCTTCTGGGTACTATTTACGGTATATTTCTACACTGAATACATGAAGGCTCATGTTTTTGTTTATGAGCGTCATTTAAGCTACTTTGTTCTATTGGACAGCACAGTGTAGGGAGACAGGAAGAATGGGGAGCGAGAGAGAGGGAGACATGCGAGGAAGGTTGCGTGGACGGATTCGAACCACGGACGTCGCGACTTGAAATGAGCATGTGGACAGTGCTCTACAGGCTACGCCACCGGGATGTATAATTTCTACATACATTTTCACATTATAGCCAGCTAGCGATGATCTGTAATTCTTCCACAATTACATTGGAAAACTTTATTATACCCTAGTCTTGAAGATATATTAGGTTCTTCCAGAACTATTTAATTGAAGCTTGCTCAACCCGAGTTTTCACATTATTCCTTGCCGGTTCCATGAAGAACCTGCACACACAGAGCCAGTACAAGAAAAACCTCCTTATTAAACCTGAAGCTCAAGGGTTTCTTCCAAAAGTAATAGAGAAAATACAATCCCGATATGTTGGATGGGTTTCCGATGACAAGGACCGGTTACGCAACCGGCTTTTCTAACAGCTAGCGAAGCAAGTTCAGCGGTGATGCTACCGGGAGAATGATTCAATATCATAAAGATTCCTGCGGTCAGAGACATCAATCTCTCCGTCTGGTGTAATGAAGAATCGACTCATTTACTGTACAGTGGCATTAATGATTCACGCATCCCCTTCCACAGGGATGTTGAAATAGTGTACGGCATATAACACGCTTCTGGATTGTGTAATGAATAACAACTGATTCAATTCCGGTAAAATATTGCATCCAGTGAAAAGGCAAAAAAACATAAATTGCAGAGCAATTCATCAGAAAGATGAATAAAGAAAAAAATGAAAGAAAGTGGGGTGTCAGAGGTTCTGTATATAATTCTGTTTGAATGCAACTGCCGCGCCTTTGTTGTTTTGCATCGTTACCGTTACTTGGCAGGGCACGCCCGTAACTCCCCTCCTACCCACAATCCATCACTTCGACATTAACACTCCTGCACGAGCTCGCTGCTTAACATCCTTGGGTCATCAGGAGTGTTCCTCTCTTACATTCAGATCTCTTTTGCCCCGTCAGTGTTGGAATAGTCATACGGTATGACTATTCCAACACTATTCCGTATGACTCACTCGGTCCGCCTTCTTCTGACGCTGACTGCAAAGACACTCTGGCTTGGCCATAGTTCTGCATTTGCTTTACCCCAGGCCTCGTCTCCAAATCAACGTCCTTCCATAATATTGAGTATGCTTGTTGAGTACACTGGATGATATACTTATTTCCAGGGTTTTGCTGAGTATATTCAGGCGCATACTTTTCAGAAAGTAAACAAGCATTTTGGTCCCGTAAACATGAAGTGCAGCTTTGAGATGTTGTCCTTCAACAACACAAACGATACCCGAGCATGTTCGTACAGGAGTGCATTGCGGCACACAGTCAGAAAATAGTATGGAGGACATATGGAGGTTGCGTAGTAAACAATAATCTAAAGAAATAAGCCAGTCATGACAATGAAGACAAATGCAAATAATAATAATAATAATAGTAATAATACAATAACAAAATGAGTCAGAATGACATATTACAAAGAAGGGCACACAAGCTGCCACTAAAAACATAACTGAATTCTCTCATTATTTTCAGAAATATTAATTTATATCAAACACTTGACTAAGCAAAAACTGGACCTTGAAAATACCTTTTTTTTCTATTTCATTGAAAATGATTGCTTCAGTGGGCAGGCTGGGAGGGACTGAACACAGTACAATAAGGCCTTGACCAGCAAAATAAAAAATAATCTATAAATAATTTATTGTCTCAAACCTGTTCATCACAACACAAAGGATGGCTCTGCACTCAAACCTGCGTCTTCATCTCTTCAGCTACAAAAAAAGACCTTCAGAACAGAACCAGGAAGAAACGGTTAATCAAGAGCAAACTTCTCTCACTCCTTACCGGCCCCCTACCAACCTTCTCTGTGCAGCAAACTACACTCTCTCCTTACCGGCCTCCTACCAACCTTCTCTGTGCAGCAAACTACACTCTCTCCTTACCGGCCTCCTACCAACCTTCTCTGTGCAGCAAACTACACTCTCTCCTTACCGGCCCCCTACCAACCTTCTCTGTGCAGCAAACTACACTCTCTCCTTACCGGCCTCCTACCAACCTTCTCTATGCAGCAAACTACACTCACTCCTTACCGGCCCCCTACCAACCTTCTCTGTGCAGGAAACTACACTCTCTCCTTACCGGCCCCCTACCAACCTTCTCTGTGCAGCAAACTACACTCTCTCCTTACCGGCCCCCTACCAACCTTCTCTGTGCAGCAAACTACACTCTCTCCTTACCGGCCCCCTACCAACCTTCTCTGTGCAGGAAACTACACTCTCTCCTTACCGGCCCCCTACCAACCTTCTCTGTGCAGCAAACTACACTCTCTCCTTACTGGCCCCCTACCAACCTTCTCTGTGCAGGAAACTACACTCTCTCCTTACCGGCCCCCTACCAACCTTCTCTGTGCAGCAAACTACACTCTCTCCTTACCGGCCCCCTACCAACCTTCTCTGTGCAGGAAACTACACTCTCTCCTTACCGGCCCCCTACCAACCTTATCTATGCAGCAAACTACACTCTCTCCTTACCGGCCCCCTACCAACCTTATCTATGCAGCAAACTACACTCTCTCCTTACCGGCCCCCTACCAACCTTATCTATGCAGCAAACTACACTCTCTCCTTACCGGCCCCCTAACAACCTTCTCTGTGCAGCAAACTACACTCTCTCCTTACCGGCCCCCTACCAACCTTCTCTGTGCAGCAAACTACACTCTCTCCTTACCGGCCTCCTACCAACCTTATCTATGCAGCAAACTACACTCTCTCCTTACCGGCCCCCTACCAACCTTATCTATGCAGCAAACTACACTCTCTCCTTACCGGCCCCCTACCAACCTTCTCTGTGCAGCAAACTACACTCTCTCCTTACCGGCCCCCTACCAACCTTATCTATGCAGCAAACTACACTCTCTCCTTACCGGCCCCCTACCAACCTTATCTATGCAGCAAACTACACTCTCTCCTTACCGGCCCCCTAACAACCTTCTCTGTGCAGCAAACTACACTCTCTCCTTACCGGCCTCCTACCAACCTTATCTATGCAGCAAACTACACTCTCTCCTTACCGGCCTCCTACCAACCTTATCTATGCAGCAAACTACACTCTCTCCTTACCGGCCCCCTACCAACCTTATCTATGCAGCAAACTACACTCTCTCCTTACCGGCCCCCTACCAACCTTCTCTGTGCAGCAAACTACACTCTCTCCTTACCGGCCCCCTACCAACCTTCTCTGTGCAGTTAACAAAGTTGTGTATTCACCCGAGACCCAGATAATATTAAAATAGGAATGAAAGAGAGGGGGGACAAAATCAGAATTGGGGAACCTAAAATGACACGCGGGGCGAACCGCAGGGCAACTGGCCGCCTGGCTCAAGGAGATGCAACCGCGTGCGCCAAACCCGCGCGCGCCGAAACAGCTGGCTGACGGAACGGCGTGACACAAACTCAGGATGAAAGAGAGATAACAAAACTAAGAGAGGGAGGGCTACAGAAGAAAGAACGAAAGTTTTTTAAAAACATTTTCCACGTGCGTAGTGAGGAATGACAGTTGTAAAGCACAGTGACACAGGCTATCTAATATAAACTGTACCGCCGGCCTTGCGGGGAAGGAGAGGCCCCTATCCTCCTCCTTTCTAAGAGATTCAAACAAGGAGAGGACAGATTAGGGGTCTCCAGCTGATCCTGGAGAGACACCGGGCATGCTGGGTAATGTAGGCTGACTTGTTTTGACTGCAGAAGCTGAACCTGAAGCTGCCATTTTGACAATTTTTCTCAAGTGAGGACAACTTTGGACAACTTTTTGCAGTTAGTGCACTTGAACTTTCGTGTACAAACTGGAGGCAAAGTCAAACAGCACACATTTAGATCAGCTTTCCATCTTTCTATATATGTTCTAGGCAAAGTTTTTTTTAAATATATGTACACACGTATAACAACCATATTCTTTCAGGAAACTTGCAAGATTATATTACATTATCTAAAAACACCCAAATTACAAGTACTTTATATAAGATCCAGTGTAATTAGGGGTCAATTTTTAGGAGGATGCAAGGTGATGCCATCCCCCGGAAAAAACAACAAAAGAAACCCCATCGACCCTTTCCTTCCCCCTTGTTTTAATGGTTTTCTCTGATGTCACAGACCCCACCCCCTTGAAAAATGTTTTACAAATCTACCCCTGAATGTAATGGACCTTCAGACATGTTATAAGAAATGTTATATTTAGACAAGTAAAGCTCGGCCGGAGAAGTCTGTTAAATCCACAAGCAGAGACACAGAAGTACAGAGACTGAAGTGAATAAAGATGGGAAATCTGACAGCCGGTGCCCTCGGAACTTGACCTTTGACTCTCTGGCGGCTCTGCTGAATGTCACCCAGGTAGAGAATGATTGCGCCTCTGTCCCGACGTCTTCACTGGGGTCCGTTTTTTCTTTTTTGATTAAACATTGAAAAGCGGCCTCAGCCTCCCTCCCTCCCTCCCAGGGCGAATGCAGCTACGTGTCTAAGCAACGGAGCGCTGGATAAATAGCTAAATACATACTGCTGGAGTACCCCCAACACACACACCCCCACACGCACGAGAGCCCTCAGGTTGGGGTGGAACAAGGAAACATCCCGGGTAAGTGCATTAATAATTTGAAGCCATAACTCCACGCCGCGGTGCGTCTCTGGTGTAAACGAGAAGAAAAAAATGAAGCGGACGAGACGCGGAGATGGCCGGTTTCCTTTGCTTAAGCGCGCAAGCACGTTTCAGGGCACGTGGAAATGCCAGGGCTCTGGAGGGGGTCAATGTGCGTACGGAAAAGAAGAGGGATCCGCTCTAACGCAGCTTTCCCACACAAAACTACCGGGGGACCCAAGACAGCATTCGCGTACCTACATGTTAAAGGGGACCAGGCACGGTCCATCGTATTGTGAATAAAGTGAGCTCCACGTCGAGAGGGCTTTTTCCATTTTTACGTTTCTGATGAATAAACCTCCAGGATGGTTTGCTCTCCTGGTTTTATCAGGACTACAATACAGTGGGCCAGTTGGCAGAAGAGTCACCAACCAGAAAAAGATTAAAGAGATTGAATTCCAGTTCTGCATTTCTTGATGACACTGCACCCAAATAGAGCTCGATTGGAGAACTTGATTTGACGAGCATAAACCTGATGTGCATTTTATGTCTCGGCCTTCTCCGTCATTAGATCTGTCCTCGCCATGACAACGCCATGCTGCCTGAGAAGAGCCTAACTACGTGCGAGTAAATCAACACTCATATGTATAGCGTTACATTTCCCAGGCGCTGGGAGCCTATGCTATGGTGCACACAGGCCCAAATCCTGTTAAGTGTGTTTATATTGGCGTTTCCAGTACACATCCTGTACGTACACACAAACAGTTATGCATCAACACAGGCACAAATTCACTAGCTCTTTACAGGCAAGCGTGTGACTGACTGCAAGATGAATGTACTTGGAATATTAGGCTGATAAAAGCCCCAGGGTGCCTGTTATTATAATCACAGCTAATTTAGGCCTGTAATCAGAGGTTTAGATCTCTGTGAGTCATCTCCAGTTTATACCTAAGGAACCGCCATCCCTTCTGGTTCCTGATTGGTCACTCATTACCCTGTACCACACGCACCAATTAGCACCAATGCCACATTCCAAATCACACTCCACATTAAAGTGCAAAACTTCGCATTGTTTTAACACTGTGGCATCATTATCAGTACAGCCAAGCATGAACGACCACACCTAATCTAAGAGGTAGTGAAAGACCTCGAATAAAATGCGGGAGGCAAACGTTCTTTCACAATAAGCGTTCTTTAATTGGCATGAAGAAGAGGTTCAAAAGAGGGAAAAAAAAAGAAAAAGTTTGAAATTCAAGCCTGCAGATTTCCTGAAATACAGTATGTACACATTGAAATATGAAACCATAAAGTAGAATGTGCGCTTTCAAATTGCAGCTGGTATTATAGCACTTCATCGACTTTCTGTAAACACATTGCCTGGAGCTTCAAAACAGGAATTCTTTTGATAAAGAGATATCAGACTCTGTTTGACGCAGAACTACAATTTTGGTCTGTGAATGTGTGCCTCTCACTCCCTCTCTCTCTCTCTCTCTCACACACACACGCATGCACACACATACACACACACACACACACACAGTCCAATGTTCGATTATCCCGCCCATCATACGGATGACAGAAAAAAGAACAGGAAGATTGCTGGTTAAAAATGCCAATTGTTTTCCCCCTGGGATTAATTGAATTAGATCTCAGTACTCACAAAATAGAGACACCATTGGTTTCTGCTTACAAGAGAGTCCACAGGAAAGGCTACTGAACTGATCAATACGAACGTAAACAAAGGAGACTGTGGACCTTCAGTAAGACAAAACAGTGTCAAGAAAGACGGGCTGTGGTATTTAAAGACCCCGCAATTAATGGTGCATCTTCATGACAGGCACTTATTAATTACTAAAACAATCCAAAAATACACATTAAAAATACCGCAGTGTAAAACATGAAAATTTTCCTTCTCGTCTCGACTTCAAATGAGATCAGAAGGCTGGAGCAGAAGCTATTTCTACATCGCAGCTAGAATGTTTCCATGGTTGGAAAACACTTTAAGACAATGACGTGCAGCCAGGGCTAGATGACGCACTGCAACACAGTTTAAGGTTTCTGCTGCACCGAGTGAGGACTAACAAAGACCAGTCAAAGCACCTTGCTCCACTGGATTTGAATGGGGAGCATGTATCTGTTCATTTCAGTGCAGCGGATGGCTTAACCTGGGCCTGATGTTTTGAGCCTCGCTTGATTATCCGCCTTTCACTGGAGGAAACGGTAAACACGTTATCGTGGAAGACGCTGGTTGAACTTTGCCCCCTGCAGGACCGCCACGCTCCCGTTAAATGCCGCAGACGACTCTGATGTGCGCCAGCTGGGGTACTCCAGGTCCGGAGTGCGGGGGCGCAAGCAAAGGGGCGGAGCTCTAGCCCTGTTCACTGGTGTCTCGTTGGCGGTAGTGGAACAGGCTGGTGGTGTCCAGTGTGTCGCTGTATTTTATGGCCTCGGCAAACAGTTTGACCACCTGCATGTGACATGAGGAGAGATGATGAAGGCTTCAGTTCTTTATAAGTAAAAGAACTAAAGCTAAAAGCATACTGCTACTCTAGATAAATACATACTGCTACTCTAGAGCTAAAAACATACTGCTACTCTAGAGCTAAATACATACTGCTACTCTAGAGCTAAATACATACTGCTACTCTAGAGCTAAAAACATACTGCTACTCTAGAGCTAAATACATACTGCTACTCTAGAGCTAAATACATACTGCTACTCTAGAGCTAAATACATACTGCTACTCTAGAGCTAAAAACATACTGCTACTCTAGAGCTAAAAACATACTGCTACTCTAGAGCTAAATACATACTGCTACTCTAGAGCTAAAAACATACTGCTACTCTAGAGCTAAATACATACTGCTACTCTAGAACTAAATACATACCGCTACTCTAGAGCTAAATACATACCGCTACTCTACAGCTAAAAACATACTGCTACTCTAGATAAATACATACCTTTAAGCCAGTGGTCCACAACCCTGATCCAGGAAGTCTACTGTCCTGTAGGTTTTAATTTCAACCCTAATTTGGCACACCTGATTCTACTAATTAGCAGCTCAACGATATCTCTAGCTGTTGAATGAGGCGTGCTTTGTTAGGGTTGGAGTAAAAACCTACAGGAGGGTAGATGTCCAGAAACAAGGGTTGAGGACAACTGCTTTAAGCTCTTAATTTTCTTCATGAACACATTTTGTATTCTGAAAAATCAATATCTCACCTTAAAACAGATTTTTTTTTGATGTAGTAATGCCCAGCAGTAAAATAAATACTGTATATCAGAATTACAGATGGATGAAGCTGACATTACGGTTTCCTTTATATCAGCTGAAATCATAACTAAATGGAGTATAACATGGTGCTAGGTTATGAGATACTCCCAGGCGTCAATGTGAAACCTTAAGGAGCCTTAAAGGGGTACGAAATATCTGGCATACGTGCCTGAGGCAAACGAAACTAAGTCTTGGTGCAACCTGCACTTATAAAAGTGCTTTAGCTACTGTGACTGCAAGTAAAGGCCTTTCTCTCTGTGGTGCTTTTTGATTGGCTGGCTCGGTAAAACCCGATTGGGCCTGAGAACGGCACAGGAAGGCGGACCTGGTAGTTTGTGATCAGGGGCACGCCGTGGTCCACCGCCATCCTGCGGATGAGGAAGTTGTCCCTGAGTAACCTGGTGCTGTTGTTGGGGAGGTTGATCACCAGGTCAATCTCGCCCTCGTTGATGAGCCTGCAGTGAGAGAGAGAGAGAGAGAGTGAGAGAGTGAGTGAGTGAGTGAGTGAGTGAGTGAGTGAGTGAGTGAGTGAGTGAGTGAGTGAGTGAGTGAGTGAGTGAGTGAGTGAGTGAGAGAGAGAGAGAGAGTGAGTGAGTGAGTGAGTGAGTGAGAGAGAGAGAGAGAGAGAGAGAGAGAGTGAGTGAGTGAGTGAGTGAGTGAGTGAGTGAGTGAGTGAGTGAGTGAGAGAGTGAGTGAGTGAGTGAGTGAGTGAGTGAGTGAGTGAGTGAGTGAGTGAGTGAGTGAGTGAGAGAGTGAGTGAGTGAGTGAGTGAGTGAGTGAGTGAGTGAGTGAGTGAGTGAGTGAGTGAGTGAGAGAGAGAGTGAGTGAGTGAGTGAGTGAGTGAGTGAGTGAGTGAGTGAGAGAGAGAGAGAGAGAGAGAGAGAGAGTGTGAGTGAGTGAGTGAGTGAGTGAGTGAGTGAGTGAGTGAGAGAGAGAGAGAGAGAGAGAGAGAGAGTGAGTGAGTGAGAGAGAGAGAGAGAGAGAGAGAGAGAGAGAGAGAGAGTGAGTGAGTGAGTGAGTGAGTGAGTGAGTGAGTGAGTGAGTGAGTGAGAGAGAGAGAGACAGGATATAAAATCCCTAGCTCGGACGCTGCTTTCAAACCGAGGTGCATTTCAATTTCCTGCCCATATCGACGTGCATGAAGAGAATTATAACATCATGAACGCTACACTTAAAAAAAACCTCTGCCATGAGTTTTGAGCCAACTATTTGTGTTCAGTATGGCTGCCTAGCTCTGAAACATTAGAATTTTTCATTTCTTCTACCGGGAACAAAATATGCAGCATTCTACATCTATGCCTTGGGGTTGGGCAGAAGGAATGGGACATACAAACATAAATGTTGACCCAATACCACCATAATTACCAGTCCATATCGATCATTATTGGACTACTGGTACAACACACTTTATAAAAGCCTACTGAAATCTTGAAGCATAAAAAGTGATGATTAAGCTTAGAATTAATTAATTCAAAGTATACATGAATTCAGTGTACAATAGAATTAAACCAAAGATTATTCTTTGATTGCCTGCACTTCACACATGAGAAATCGGTGCGTGCAAACATTAATCAGATTGAAGTATATTCCAAGATAACATTGAAGTTACATTTTTATCTTATTTTTTTTAAACGGCGTAACCCCGGTTACCCTTTTAAATAACTCATTTCCCTAAACTTTGTTCCAGGCCGTGCTTTCAGAAAGCGAGCTGACAGCGCTTTGAGGTGCGGTATTCCAGCCACTTGCATAAGCCGCTCGCCCTGCATGTAAACTACTTCCTCCTTCCACAGCGCCCTTTTCATCCCGCCGTTCTTGCTCTTCAAGCGGCCGCCGTGGCATTAGGACTGAATGCCAACTCAAACACAGAGGGGAGGACAGGAACCCAGGCCTCGGCCCAGACAAAGGTGCCTTTAAGCCCTGTATCCACAGAGACGGCAGGCTCGCCTTTTCACCGCTGACAGGTGCCTGTGAGAGCGCACGGCCCATCTTCCACCGGCCCGTGCCTCGCCCATCTTCTGCCAAGCAGAACCCCACCCGTTTTCCCCCAGGGCAGGCCCCGCCCATCTTCCCCTGGCCCGTGCCCCGCCCATCTTCCCCTGGCCTGAGCCACACCCTCTTGGGCTGCTCAGGGTAGAGTTGATCTTAGGCATGGATGCTTATTTCATGAGGTGTATGGCCCTAGTTAGCACGTCGGGGCCCCCTGCGCGCCAAGAACGTGTACGCTCTCTAACCTGCTGATGTTGGGGAGGGTGCCAACATCGCCCTCTTGGCTGGGCCAGGCAACGGGTGCGGAGGGCACGTCGTTGGCGTTGAGCCAGGCGGAGGTGGCCTCAGTGGCATACAGCTGCATGAGTAGGGACAGACGGACAGAACAGACAGAGTGACACAAGGGACAGGTGGGTGCAGAGAGAGAGGGAGGGAGAGAGAGCGGGTTATTGGTTAGATTGATGCTCAATAAATGTACCTTTCTACTTATTTTTCATCAATGTACTTCAGTACTGGAGAAAGTAAGTCTACACTGCAAAACAGTCTGTCTCAACAAGTGTTTTAGTCTTGGAATGAGACTTAAAATCTTTATTTTGTTTCTCTCAAGTAGAAAATATTAGCTTGTTTTAAGTTACTTTTTGCTTGACAGGAGAAATTTTCTTACCCCATTGGCAAATCTTGAAACGAGTAAAACTCTCACCTCACTGGCAATCTTTTTGTCTTACTTAGCAAAAAAAGTAATGCAATAAGATTTTAAGTCTAAACATAATGCTTGTTAAGATTGACTTATTTTTAGTTTTTTTGCAGTGTATGTTTCTTCATTGGGAAACAAATGACAGGAAAATAAGATTCCAAAAACATTAAATTCAGAAGCTAGCATTTATTCACCAGGCGATGTGAAAGCATGACTGGGGCTGGAGATAAAAGCACACTTGCAATAAAAGGCTTGTGGATCGTCCTCGTTTCGCATGCCTATTACAATAGTTATATCCCCATATTCGCTTTCTTTTTACCACACAGCATACAGTGGTTTGTCAATGTTTTTGTCCACAGTAGAGAACGTGCAAAAGCTTTTCAGTGCCTCACCTTGAACCCTTCCTCATTCAGCTGGTGGGCTGTGGCCAGGAACCGGGGCCGGAATGAGTGCTAAAGAGGGACAAACAGCGCAAAATATTTATTTAACTGCTTTTCATTTCCCAGATCGACGGTCGCTTTTTTGAGGTGGGGGCCGCGGCGACCCGATTCTCGCTGACACGACCGAAGCGGACCGCACGTTAATGTCCCAGGCCCGCGCCTTTGCTGTACAGCTGTTAAACAGGAGCAGTGGGGAAAAGGTTTTTTTTTTTTTTTGTCTCTAATGGGAGTTTAATACTGCCGTGCACACCTGGAGCCAACTTGGAAAAACACAACTCCTGTTATTCACAGCCGGGCTCCTAGGACATATTAGATCCGCCTGCTGAGGCGCTCGACATGCATCATAAGCCGTCTCTTCATGTGTACAAGGCTGAAAATGGGAATTTAAATAGAATAAGTTAAACGCGTAATCTTTACGCAGCCCTGCGTGTGGGTGAAGGCGGGGAGGAAGAGGGGCTGGGTAAAAAAAAAAACTAAAAAGCTCGACTGAAACACCCATCACTCTTCACTACAATGCACTGCGGCTTTAAATAACCTGTCAGACTGTGACTAAGTGAAAACTGTCTTATCTCGCTGGGTCTTGGGGATGCCTACCCACAATTCTCCGGGACGAGGAGAGAATTGCTGTAGGGCCTGTAGGCTGGGGGAGATTAGAGAATCGTGCCTCTCGGTAACATGAGAGGGACTTGATGGGTCATGGCTTCGGGCCATGTATTAGAGTGTACCCTCTAATGAAAGGATCTCCAGTCTGTGCGGTTAACTCATTAGAAATGTTCTTTAGGCAGCGCTAACGCTAACACACTCCACTCCTCTGTCAATCAGCCTGTCGTTAAGAACCGCCCCCTTAGATATTCGCCCCAGCCAAAATCGGTAATACTGTTGCCTTCTCTATGCCAATCACAGATACCACCGTGGGCAATAGGCGAAACAGTCTTTTGTGAGATGGCAAAGACTGTCATCAGCGAGTTTATGACACAAAAACACAATGTGGTGGTAGCTATTTTCGATTTTGTCCTCATCAAAAGAAAAAAGAAAAACAGCACCATCCCAAACACAAGGACACCAGCCCAATCACAGTTCAGAGGATGGAGGAGAGAAAAAAAAAGACCCTACAAGATCGGGGGATTTTGGTGAGCAAGACACAAAATATCAGCGTTTCCTGTTTCCTGTATTAGTGTATTTTTGGCTCTCATCTATTCCCTGTGTCTTAATTGATCTAATTATCTTCTCAGTTTAACATTTCTTACATGGCGAGGTGACGAATCCACAGCTGATGATTTAAACGGAGCCCTTAGCTCTGTAAATATTTTTCTTACAAAATGTTTGGGGTTTGCGGAGAGGGTTTTAATGTATCCAGCTAATTAGATAATTAGCGCGCGCCGGAGCCACGGGGGACACAGTTTGGCAGCGAGTGTGCAGAGCGCTGCAGCTCTCTATCTGCACTGCTGCAGAGGTGATCAAACAAACGGCGGAGAGGGGGGGAGTTAACCAACCAATCCGCTGCGGAATTAGGACGGCCCTGTCTACCCACATTTTCAGGCATTCCGGCCCAACGTCTTAGACGTGATGGGTTCTGCGTTTTGTCTCCTATAAGAGTAATTAAGCGCATGTGTGCGTGCAATGATCAATGATTTGGTGTAACAGATCAGGGCTGATCTGTGGACGGCCTTCTGCCCTCAGCTCCTCCTGAAAAACACCGAAACCCCCCCCACCCCCATACTGTGTGTGTGTGTGTATGTGGGGGGGGGGAAGTCACGTGGCACGTATGAAACATGACATTACTGGAAGGTTCCAGGGGATCTAACTGCTCTGGCGTCTGGGGGAGAGTGTTTGGTTTCATAACGGCACTGACACTACACTTCCATCAAAACCCGCACTGAGTGGCTGTGACACACGAAACGGCCTCCTGTGATGAGAAATAAGGACTGTCAACTTCCATCTGGGCTTCAAAGGATTTAAGAGCAGAGGAGCAGGAGAGGGAGGGAGGGAGAGAGGGAGGGAGGGAGAGAGAGAGAGAGAGAGAGAGAGAGAGAGAGAGAGAGAAACGAGCTCACGGATTCGCGCAAAACATACGTGCGCCCGCACGCACGCACAAACGCTCGCTTTCCACGTGCGTACACACTCGCGCACACTGCAACGCGTTCAAAACCTAATTGAAATTAAACCCTAAACGTGGGGCTACACGTTTGCCTGTGGTGAAAGTGCATCTGTTGTTCATGTCTCTAAGGGAAACGTCCCTAGAGTTGCGGGCGTGTGGTTCTGTGAAGCTCAGGCACTCTATGCTGACACTGTACTGTCATCATTGATAAGTTACAGACCCTGTAATATGCATCACTCTCTACTCATAAAACAGCCCAGTTTTATCTCTTCAGATGTGAATTGCTTTCTAAGCAAGCCTTGTGAAGCCACAGCTCTGCTACATATCGATGCTGTACACGGCTCAAGAAAACGCACCGCCACAATACGAATGTACAATGACAGCTCTCTAAGCTACAGCTAATTTGGTGAGACTGCAAAAAGATTGAGATTGACGTTTCTAATTATGTTAAAATATAGACTGTCCCCTTGACTTCCTGAACACGCGGGCACATATTTAGCATTGAGGAAAAGATGTCACGAAGGAAGTAGGATTTTTTTCCCCTAAGGAATACTTCACAAAAATCAATAAACATCTTGGCAACTCTATGAAAATATGGGCACAATGTTTTTTTTGTTTTGTTTTTTTCCCTCCAATTTCCTCTATCTGAAATGGTGAAGATGCTACTATACATACAAAACGAGCTTCCTGGGCTTATTTAAGAATTGATAATGTAACTGCCTATACTGCCTATACCCGTGCACCTCTCAATTTCCATGGAGCTGAACTTAACATTACTTAACCTTGCTATTATGTTAGCATATTAATGCCATTTGTGTTCAGATGTTTTTACGGGTCAATAAAATAAAATAAACAAAACCCCATAAAAGTTCAAAATATCTTTTTTTTTACGCATATTTCCTAATTCTCCTAAAGTGATACTGCAGTCAAAAACCGACTTTTCCCGTTGAAAACTGATGTTTTGGGTTAGATTATGATCATACACAAATGTTTAGTCAAAATGGCTAAAGTTTTTGTGTAGGCTTACCAATACGCTGGTTTCCGGGGATTCGTGACGTCACGAGATCCTTAACATAAAAATGGGTGGAAATGAGGTGGTCCTCGGGGTGGTCTCGGCTGGGCACGTGGTATAAAAGCAGAGGCCAACTGAGTCAGTTCACCAAGACATACCCTTTCACTCCTTGACCGTATGAATATTCATAATATGACTACAGGGCATCATCGTCATATGACCACACCTACTCACGAGTTCCAGTTCAAATTGAAGCGGTAAAAAAGACCTTAGAAAAGGCTCTGCAGTATCTCTTTAAAAGGCATTTGTTGAAGAAAATGGCCAATTTGAAATTATACTAAAACAAAAAGTATTTTTGGGTCATATACTAGACCCTAACATAATAAGAAGGTTAAAAGTAGTGATATACAGGGGGTGGACAAAATATCGAATATGGCTTTAACTTTGAAGCATCTAAACAAAAATTATAAAAGCATCTACACAGTTGATTCCTATTAATTTGAATGCTAATTAGCAGCATGCGTCTGTTTAGGAGGTCTAACCAGCAGCACTTTGTGAGGTAAGTCTCCAAAGCAAGAGGATACTAACAGAGTTTCAAAGGGGCCAAATAGGTGCCTGAATTGCAGGTGTGGCGGCCACAAAAACGGCTAAATTATTTCAGGTGGCAAGGGGAACAGTGTCAAAAATCACGAGAACATATTCCCCTCAGCAAAAAAGAACTGTGAAAGTCAAAGCTTTCCGACAGGGACAGACAGACACTTTGTAGAATAGTTGCTAATAACCACAGAACTACAAATCCCCCACAGAATTTAATCAATCCATATCTGAACCAGTCTCAACAAAAACAGCACAGACTGACATGTGGACCAATCATGGCGTTTTGTTGTGGAGAGCAAGTGGGCTTTGATTGGTTAAAACAAGTTGGTGACTGATGGCTCTCTTTAGCTCCACCCATTATGGGACTGATGAAACACCTAGGCCTTGTCCGAATACAACCCCTACACCCTTTTGAGGGCGCATATATTTCGTCAAAAAAGCTTTTGAGTGGGCGACTTTTTCTCACAAATGGGGGCATATGGTATAAGATAGGTTCATATTATAAAATACTCTTTTTTTATTTTCTTCATTCATAATCTACACTTTGTAACAATCGTCATATGTAAACTGATTGATATTCTCAATAAAAAATAAAAAATAAAAATAAATATTACGGACGACTTCCTCACTAGTTTGGAAAGTTTTGTGGGATTTCATTCGCACACTGCTTGCAAAGTGAGGGGACAGGGCACATAGTAGACAGGGGTCTGAGTGGACAAGGGACAGTGGACAGGAACAGGGGTCGTATTCGGACGCAGCCCTATTGCTTGTGACAGCTGCCGTAAGAGTTTGCTCAGTGGCGCCCTCACCTGGATGCCAATCAGAATGCCCCTTTGGGGCAGTTTGAAGCCGGTGGAGAGCATGGCCTTCAGGAACGCAGAGTATATATTTGGTCCGAAGCAGGCCACCTGTAGTGAAAAGAGGAGGAGACGAAGGGATAAAAGAGGGACAGAATAGAGAACACAAGAGGCATCGAGGTCAGCTACCACTCCAGGCATATCAAAGATCGACTGTTTTCACAGCCTTGTCATTAAAACAAGCTTTTAGGGAAATTCTACTTTTATTCTTGGACAGAAAATATCAACTGTCCACCTGGATCGTGGTGGATCCTCAGGACATGCAATGTGGCGGAAGAGCTGCGTTAGAAGAGGGAGGTACTCTTAGTCCTGCAGAGCGGAGTTCTGGAGATGCATTATTACTGAACTGCTCTACAGAGAGAAATCCCACAAAAAGGGAGATGTGTCGGACTCGGGTGGCTGCTTAAAAGAATGTGATTACATTGTAAAAATTGTAAATGGCAAAAGTGCGCTCCCTGAAATCCCAGGTACAATAAAGCACAAAAGCACAGTGCATTCATGTGTAAATGTTAGGGTGCATTCATGTGTAAATGTTGGGGTACATTTCTGGAGCAGCGTTTAGAAAAATCACCCCAATGCGCTCCTTTTGTTAAAGTGAAATGGAGAAAACAGTTAAACTGTTAAAAAGCCTTCACTGAGATGGCATTTAAAAACCCCCCATTAAAAAACAAACCAAACTGTTTAAACGGAGCAAAAAGAAAAGTGTTGAGAGAATACGCAAAGCTCTGCAGCCTCTCTTTCTGCCCTGTGAGAGAGTAGGCAAATGGTAGCCTCTCTCTTTGGCCTTGTTCCTGAAGGAGAAAAATGCGATCACTCTGCCAAAGACGGCAGGTGCGGAAAGTTGCCGTGGAAATGAAAATGCGCCCTCTTCTCCGTCGTGACGCCCGACGCCAGAGCCAGCCAAACCCCGGGCCGCCATTTTTACTCCGCCATTCGCCAGCTCCACCTCATCCCTCCCTCTCTCTCCGCCCCGGCCCTGCGGATTCCGCCGCCCGGCGCGGGAGAGAGCGAGCGAGCGCGGCTTTATCCGCGACTGAGAGGGCCGTCCCAAGCGGGGCCAGAAGGGAGCAGCAGGCAGGCGAGAGGAGGGAGGAGGGAGGAGGGAGGAGGGCGTTTTGGAGCCCCCTACGCAATTACACAAAGCCCTTTTTAATGAGGAGCGGGTTTATTAAGTCAGAGCAGGGACTCGCTGCAGAAATCTGCTGGCATTTGCTCTCTGATTAGGGAAACTAAACAGTCTATTTTGCAGGAGATGAATGGACCTGGGTTCTTTTTTTTATGGGGGTGGTTTGAGTTTAGAGAAGGGGGTACACTAACCTCTCCGGTGGACGCCATCTCACAGCGCAGGACGGGGTCCGCATCTCGGAGCCGGGGCCAGGAAAACATGGGAGCCTGAGGAGATACAGCGAGATGCGGGATTACGCTCATGTGCGCCGACACACACATGCTTCGCTCTGTCGACTGAGCCAGGAGGACACCGATAAAACATCGATCGCGCCGGCGTGGGTTTTCAAAAGAGTCACAAAGTGTGCTCCCCGCACCTGCTTGTAAAACTAGAGCGTCGAGTCTCCCGTCTCAACGTTTCCTCAGCCTGTTACAACGCTGCCACCTAGAGGCACCTGGAGGCATTCCCCATCCACTTCCACCAGAGCAGGTGGAAAACACACACAAAAAACGGTTTACGACGCAAATTTCACCCCTCGTCTAACGCTCTGGCGGGCGGGCCGCGGGGAACGAAACCCACGGGACGCCTCCGTTCGTGCGCAGAAGTTAGCGGCCGCTGTTAAGATATCCCGCACAGCCGCCGCTCGCAGTGTCAAAAATGTGCCACGGTCTTTCGTCACGCCTGGCCCTGCGCTCTTCATTTCTGACACGGCGGACAGGCGGCGGCCCGACGCGGTATAGGGTCCTTATCACTCCAATTAAACCCAGACAGCTCCCATTACCCCGTTTAGGGAGACGGGGCCAGATTACCGCCGTGAGCCTCTCCCGCGGATGCACACACTTGACGGTAGAGAGGATGAGGCTCTGGCACAGGGGAGAAAACATCCTTGAAGCCGGCTAATCAGTGGCGGATAAAACAGGCGCTCACGCGCATGTTAATACGACGGGGATGCATAATACCAGTCCAGAGCACTCCTGAAAGACACCTAGCGACTGCCGCTCTGTGAAAAATGAAACTCGAAAAGTGTTTGGTTAGACGTGCTAGGTTTTCTTAAATCGATTCCGTGAGTGCTCTGATTTTCAGTGTTCTATTATATATAAAAAAATTGTAGTTCTTTGCTGTGTTTAAATAATTGTTAAATGTGAATACAGCTGTCAGCTGTTATTTAGCTTTTTTTTTTGTTTACTTCTTTTGCGAAACATAAATATGTATATAGAGCAGTTCTATTACCAAACTCAGCCTGACTACCATGGGCCGTGTCCGAATACGACCCCTACACCCTTTTGAGGGCGCATATTTGAGTCCACTTCGTCAAAAAGCTTTTGAGTGGGTGACCTTTTCTCACAAATGGGGGCACTTAAAATACCAGGATGAACCCCTTATTTCCGGGGTTTTGTTGAGAGAATTCAGGAGCACACTCATCTGCAGAACGGTGCACTCATCCGACAATTTCAGAAAGTAACCCGGAAGTAAAGGCGTAAAAGACATAGAGCGTATATGTACTGTATATCATATTACAAAATATTTTCATATCTTCATTCATTATCTACACTTTGTAACAATCGTCATATGTTAACTGATTGATATTCTCAATAAAAAATAAAATAAAAAAATAGAAACTACTTCCTCACTAGTTTGGAGTTTCTTTCACACACTGCTTGCAAAGTGAGGGGACAGGGCACATAGCGACAGGGGTCTGAGTGAACAGGGGACAGTGGACAGGGGACAGTGGACAGGGAACAGGGGTTGTATTCGGCAACGGATATAGTCATACCATTCTCATGTTGCTTCACTCCCTCAAATGTGTACAATTCATTTGCACCACACATTTGACCAGCTATATAACCATATTATATTGGATAAAACATTGGAACTGTGTTGAATTTTACACTGAAATAATGGTAAGCGGCCTATTGGTGCTGCTCAGTTGAAGCTTCACAAATGTGTGAAAAGAAACTTAATGTCCATACAACAATATAATCGGAGCCTGAAGTGTTTCCCAGCAGAGTACGGACACTGCTGGGAAAAAAGTATTGTCACAGCTACAGCAAGAAACGGCTTTCCAAAAAGGAAGTGACAGTGTTCAGTGTGGGACGCAATCCCAATACGCCAATATCGCTCAGCAAATGACACTATAACCGTGAAACCAGGCTTGGAATGAATGTGTATGACTGCATTTGAAAAGTTGGGACACACATGACCATGTCTGTACTTCAGATGAGATATTCACGCACCAGCAAGCGCTAACATCCCTGCGGCTTCGCTCTGCTAAACGCTACGTCCACGATTTACTCTGGCTCCTGTGCGCATTGCTCCGATCTCAGGTGGGGCCTTGTTCTGCATTGTCTAAGTGTCCGACTTCCGCTGCGTTATGGTGACGTTTGGTGGGGGGGGGGAGGGGGGAAAGAGATGGATACTCAACTGGGACTTGTTAGCGGGAGAAATGCGCGTTTCCACAACATTCTTGGGCTTGAAAGGTGTAAGGGAAACAAGGCAAGTGGCATCGCACCGGTCTCCGGCTGCCCGAGTTTTGAAGCTGAGCTGCACTGTCTGTTCTTCCAGGCGCCGGGTGATGGACCGCCTTGGAGCGGATGGCGCGCAAGGGGTTGCCTAATTTATTCATGCATTTCAATTTGTTTACAGCCGTGCGTCCCGCCGAGATGGCGGCGTATGTTAATATGCTGATCATTTAGAGTGTTTACACAACTCTCCAGCAAGAGGAGCACAAGAGGAGCATAACAGGGAGTGGAGGTACGTTTGGGCCAGGGCACAGATTAGCTGGACATACTGACCCCTAACACAACAGGTCAAAGAAAACAGAGGGACGGGTTTCACACCTTTAAAAAAGGCAGAGAGAGAGAGAGACAGAGCACACACAGGGACAGAGAGAGTGAAAGATGGAGAACTTTGAAGATGTGCAAGTAAACTTTGTTTGGGTTCTCAAGTGGTTAGTTAGAGAGAGTTATGATTAGAGAGAATTCATAACTGGTCAATGTTTTGTGCCGGCGTGTGCGTGTGCATACACACATGCACACGCACACGCACAGTGGGCCCGACAGTCACAGAGGCTCTGTCATTCCCCGGACGGCGTTCTGCATTCACGGGCGCGCTTAATATTCACCTCCACGGCAGACTGGATATTGAAAAGTTTGGTAGTGGAGGGAGACGAGGGGATTATACCTACCCGACTGCCTCCTCTTCCTGCCCGCCATTGTGCGCCAACGCTTGGGTAATTACACAGGAAATGACTTTGGGAGAAATTGCATTGTTAAAGTGTTACGGTATGGTTGCACTTCAGAAGCAGCGTCGGAGGAGAAACTGGCAGTAATCACATCTCTACGCCATTAAATGTGCCGGCTATGCTTGGCAATTAGTCACACAAGCGCAAACGTGAGCATAATGGCTATCTATATCCCTTATCATTAAAGCTTCCTAATACATATCTATTGTACCACACGTGTATATAATAAAATATATTCACCGGGAGAGCTGTAATTGTGCCCACCTGTATTAACTAGTTGAACCTGAGCCTTCTTATGGGGTTCAGCTGCATATCGCCGGGATAAGAAGCAGAGACGCGGACTAGGGGCTGCTGGGATATGTGACAGAAAGAACGGAGAACAGAGAGCTCTAATTTTAGCACAGAGAACAGAGAGCTCTAATATCTCCCACCTCTTCATTCTTTCCCTCCTGGCGCATTAACAGAGAGGGGTAGAAGCAGGGCCGGACGCCCGTACGACCTCTGGCCTGGAAGTCCTGACCCAGATTACCTAACCTTTGTCGGGAGGGGGAGCGGAGAACATTGAGCCCCTTGAGCCTAATCTCCTAGGCTGTTTCCGAATAAGAGCCCTTCCATACTATTGAGTATGCTAGTTGAGTACACTGGAGCTGTGTCCAAATAAAAGCCCTTCCATTCTATTGAGTATGCTAGTTGAGTACACTGGGGCTGTGTCCGAATAAGAGCCCTTCCATACTATTGAGTATGCGCATTGAGTACACTGGGGCTGTGTCCGAATAAGAGCCCTTCCATACTATTGAGTATGCGCGTTGAGTACACTGGGGCTGTGTCCGAATAAAAGCCCTTCCGTACTATTGAGTATGCGCGTTGAGTACACTGGGGCTGTGTCCGAATAAGAGCCCTTCCATACTATTGAGTATGCTCGTTGAGTACACTGGATGAAAAGGTTAAGTAGGCAAAATGTAGTGTACTTAAAATTCCCGGACGATGCAAAAAATGCTAAATTCCCGGACGATGCAAAAACCCGAAAATAAGTATATCTTCCGGGGATATTAAGAATACTCAATTTTCAGAATTGTCACATACTTATCAGCTTTTTAAAAAAGTTAACTCAACTGGCATACTCAATAGTAGGCAAGTGTGCTGATTCGGACACGTCCCTTGACTCAATTAAGATGTGCCCCCAACATATGGTTGCTGAAGAACATTTGCATATGAATGTGAGTCATCGGCATAAAAATAAACATGGATTGAGTCCAGGCCCTAGACCAGAGCACTGGAGGACCGAAGGAGGGTCTCGCTGCTCGCCTTGATGCCGACGTAGTTGACGGGGATGATGGGGTTCTCCAGCGAGGGCAGACGGGACTCGTCCAGGGGTTCCCCCACCATCACCCTGGTGGCCACGTTGATGAAGTCCACGCCGATCGTCTTGGAGACAAAGGGGAAGGAGCGGGAGGCGCGCAGGTTGCACTCGATCACCTGAGGGATGGAGCGACACTCGGGTCACACGACAGAGGTCAAAGGGTCATGTGACCCAGGAACACCCAGGTCATAATACAAAGCCATGACCATCGTAACATCGTGCAAAGCTGCCAATGATCACGTGATGCAGGGCCCATGACACAGAGTATGACGTCAAGTGGCTAGCCAAGACCCCTGTCACGTCAGACTATTTCAGTGGTCAGGCTGCCAGAGAGTAGGTCATTTTTCTGTATGTCCTGCCAAACAGTGTGCATGCTATTCATTTATAATACCATTAAAATCTATTAATATAATTGCAACTGTATAAGATAGCAAATAAACATGAAATTATCAAATTAAAACACAAAGGCTGACAATAATACAATGCATTTTGATGAATATCTATTCTAAAATAGCAGTGGTAATAAAATGAGCTACTACTGTTACTCTACCACCAGTTATACAACATGTCTGTATTTTCCGGCCGTTTTTTTGTGGTCCACATACAGTATATAGGTTTGCGTACTTAAACAGCATGTAGAGAGCATTTTATCATACCATCACATCGTTGCCTTTCACCAAGAACTGAGTGTTGAATGGCCCTGAAATCTCAAAGGCCTTGGCAATTTTCCGGGTTGCAGTTTTCACCTGGAAGTTAAGTGAGAAATGTATGACGATACGGATACATTGTTCAATATAGAACTCAATAAACATACTTTGTACATAAACTACCATGAACATCGCGCTTTGTATACGAAGTTAGCCATGCAACTATGAAACGTTTATTGGTATCACATCTGTAAGAATGCAGGGTTTGGAGGCAAAATTGAGATTTGATGCAATATTATCCACAAGAACAGATAAGTGCAGATCATCAGAGAAAAGCACCTTCTCAAAAATTATTCTTTGCATGTTTTGAGCCAAGCATTGTTTTGTCTGTAATGTAATGTAATGCAATGTAATGTAAAAGCCCTTCTGTGTGTTTCCTCCACCCATACACTCAGGCAGCTCATTTCCCTAATTAGTTCTACCTCATGGTTGAATAGTAAATTGGCGAATTAGTAAATCCAGGTGATTGGAACAAAATACTGAGTTGGATCTTACTTTCTGAAACCTGGACTGTTGCACGGTGACAAAAGGTAATGTCCCTTCAGCTTTGGGCCATCCCAGGTTTTACAGTCTGACATCATTAGATGGACTTAAACTCCAATGACTAAGAAATTTCCCATACTAAATTACTGCTGCCTAATATCGGCGGTTCACATTTTCCAATTCCAATCTCACCCTTTCCAAGGGTGCATGGAGACCTACATGTAGTTTCATACAATAGGCTTTTTTAGCCAATTGCTTTAGTTCATACAGTCCATGGTTCATTGTTTTGAAAGGTTTTTGAGGAAGTGAACGAGATTAAACTTGACTGACAGACAGATTCCGTTCCTCAAAGTTTTGTAGCGCTACCTTAATTCGTTCGGAAGTTATGTGCCTTTTTGTGAAAGGCCACGCCTACTGCCACGCCCCCTTTGGGAGGCGCCTTTGAGTTCTTGAGGCAAATTTGTTGCTCGTGAGAAAAGGAACTTATGTACCAAATTTCAGGTGTCAAGCTCGAACGGCATGAGTGGGCTGACGTTTTTTGTGATAGGCCACCCCCATTACACGCAATTACCACGCCCCCTTTAGGCCAATCGGTGTGAGAAGTTAATCAGTTCTTTCTTCGCCGATGTCAAATCTTTCCTCAAACCTTTGTGGTGTTACGTTAATCAGTTTGGAAGTTATGTGCCTTTTTGTGAGAGGGCACGCCTACTGCAACGCCCCCTTTGGGCGGGGCTTAAGGGTTCTTTCTGCAACGCACTAATAAACTATAATATTAATTAATATAAATATATGATATCCATCCCATCCAACAATTTCCTAAACCGCTTACTCCTGGTCAGGGTTGCAGGTGGACTGGAGCCTATCAGCATACATTGAGTGAAAGGCAGGAACAGACCCTGGACAGGTCACCAATCCATCGCAGCGCACACACACCATTCACTCAAACATTCATACCGATGGGTAATTTAGCAATTAGCCTAACCCGCACGTCTTTGGACAGGGGGAGGAAACCCGCGCGGACACGGGGAGAACATGCAAGCTCCACACAGAAAGGCCCTCCACTGGCTCGCTGCCTCATCTTGCTGCCCTACATAATATTATATACGATAATAAATAATGTTTTTCAGTTAGCATGCATGCAATGTAAACCGATGCTAAAAAGAGCCATATACCCCCCTTAAACTAGACCAGCACTGTGAGGGTACTGACCTTCTCTAGCGCCCCCTGGCTGATGGATTGTGTTGGTAACATGAGGGTTGCATCACCAGAGTGGACTCCAGCATCCTCCACGTGCTCCGTGATGGCATGGACGAGGACCTGACAACAGATCACAGAGACTCCCAATCAGAACACTGCTAAAACAGCAGCTGACAGGGGTCCCCCAATCAGAACGCTGCACAGTGTGCAGCTGGCAGGGCCACCCAATCAGAATACTGCAGAGTCAAGGCACACTACTCTGGATGGTTCAACTGGCTTTTCAGCTCTCTATAAATGAGAAACCATTTGAACAGGGAGAACAGGTTAAATTCACAAAGTTAAATAGCAATTATTACAGTTGGGAGGGGATTCATGAACCCCATTATAGGTGGAGCCACCATGTTCTGTTGGCTCTAATGAACCAATCAAATCACTGTTCTTCTCATGGCAACGATTGGTGAAATTCCCGGGAGCCACTGATTATATACAGTATGATAGCCCCGCCCATGTTTGGGTGCATGAATGCCCTGCCCTCACTCTGCAATCGCGTGTGATTTGCTGATTGAAGTATTTAAATGGCTTGAGTGGAACAGAACATCCGTGTATCAGGCAACCCCGCTGTGTCGCATAAGTGGACAGTGCCCTGATCTTCCTGGAGTCACAACCGCTCAGCCAGCGCTGTCTTTTCTAAAAGGAATGGTTTCATCACAGTTGACATGGGAAACAGTGGAATTGTAATCCCACAGATCCACAGGGACTTTTGTGTTTGTGTACATCCCACCTCAGCTTGGCAATCGTGGATTGCGGGCTTTTAGTTGTTGTTGTTATGAACATTACTATATGTTTTCCCAGGAAATTGTATTATCCAGGGCGACTTAAAAGTCTCATTTTATATATAATCCAATTTACAGCTGGATATTGAAGCGATTATGATGCGCTTTGCGAAAAGATACGATGACAGTGCCCAAGAGTTTTTATGTACCAAGCCCCGGTCCTTAAACTGAAAAACAAAAGGAATCTTCCGACTGCAATGCACAATCCCCAGGGGATGAGAAACACAAACCATACCAGCAGAGCCATCTCTGCAGCTTGCAATGAACACAGTCAAGCTGCTTTGTGATTTTAACCAGACGGCTACATGCTGCGCTGCTTCAATTATTTACTCATTTTATGCGCAGTGGGTCAAAGTTTCACAGGTGGGGAAATTACATTTTGAACACGAGGTACAACTGAAGCAACAATCGTAGCCTAACCCAGCAGAACCGTGCCCGGCAGACAGAGTAGAGCGGAGCAAACCGGATCGGGGAGGAACCTGGAAGAGGACTTGTCTTCGTCAAGAAGCGTAATCTCCCTCCCTGTCAAGATGCATGTCTTTTCATTTATTGAATTATTAAGTAAGACATCCTTGCGATTTATATGCCGATCACTTCATTCATGTTTTCTGCCCATTTTCAAATGAATCCTTTATTATGAGGGGCTGTGATACAGGGTCAATTAATTCCAATGCTGATAAATACTAAGAGCCGTACCAACCCCCCCCCCCCCCCCCCATTGAAATAGCAAACCCTCAGGCCCCGGGAGAGTGGCGCGGGATTTCATGAACTGCAGTGTCATTAACGCCTTTAAACTCTCGATAACCGTATCGTTCATTAACACACTTCTGACGAGGGCCTTGATTAATATGGAGCAGGCACACAAAGTGTTCCCTGATCTCACGCACTGGCTGGCATGCATAATGCATTCTGTTTGGCATTCTGTCAATGCTCGCAATAGAGGAGGGCTAGGGCAGGGAGAGCGAATCGTGTGCGCAAAAAAAAATACACCCGCTCGTTTTGCCATTCCGTCCCTCTCACCGCAAATTAAAACTTACCGGGCGTCACCTCCGTGACGTGACCTGCAGGTACAGCGAGGCGCCCCCTGTTCACCTGGCGGTGAACAGACGCAGAATAATAACAGACTACTTTTCTATGGCGAGCAGCGCAGTAATAGGGCTAATGCAGTGTGGAAGTAAACAGGGAAACACTGCAGCTCTTTAATACAACAGTAGGTTTGAGGCTACGGTGAGCTGCTAATAATAATCCTGTTCGGGCTTTAGACAAAGCACCGCTACCTGGAATTTAAGTAGTATTACTGCCAAAGCCCAACTACAGCTACCAAAGCTCATTGGAACTTGTTTGAGGAGAAGTGGTTCGATGGGCTCTGTTAACCCTTGTCAATGCATTGAAAACGGGTCCCACAGACCCGAACACAACACAAGGGTTAATTGGAGTGCAGGCATGATTTTACTGTCGCACTGTTTTAAAATAGCTCTCAGAGAAACGCTTTAAGACTGTGGACCTCCGTGACCAGGGCTGAGGATACTAGCACAGTCAACACGAGTGCAGTCACGGTTCAGATCAGGGTCAAGGGTCAAGGGTCAATCCAGACTGCACTCAGAAGTGATATAGAATTTTTTTTCCTCCTTTTCTTCACAATCTCTCCATTTTTTCAAGCAATGGCCTTGAAAGAGTGTCTGAATGCATTACATTAAAATACTTTTTTTATTTTTTTTATTTTTTACATTATACAAAAAAAAAATAATGTTTGGTGACTATGCTTTGTTCATAGTCTTATATATAGTCTTATAGAGTCTTATATAACCAAAGAAACTTTTCTCAGCTGAAAATTAGGTCAGTGTGAGCTACATTTTAAGATCTAATCACACACACACACACACACACACACACACACACACACACACACACACATACATGTGTGTATATATATATAATTCATGCATTTTCTCAGATTATAACTTAAATATAAATATACATTTTTTGTTTACAGTCCTAAATAAGAACAAGTAAGTTAAAGAGTTAAGACCACAGCAAATAAAAAATGTATATAACTAACATTTAGTTAGTTACATATATATTTTTTAGGGCTTTATTGGACAGCACAGTGTAGAGAGACAGGAAGAATGGGGAGCAAGAGAGAGAGAGAGAGAGAGAGAGAGGTCCCTGCACGTAATGAGCATGTGGGCGGTGCTCTTACAGGCTAAGCCAATGAGACACCTCAACATTTGGAATAACATTCAGTAAAAAAAAAAACGGATAAAACTGCTAGAGAACTGAAGAGTGAAGAAGAGAAAAGTTGGAAGAGTATCAGACCCACAGCCTTGCCTTTGAGGCGCTGAGAGGATCCTGTCAGCTCACCTTGCCTGCCTTTGCAACAGCGTCAATCTCGACTTCCCTGGCTCCACAAATGAACTTCGTGATGACCACCGGGTGCTCCTGCAGAAGAGAGGGGAATGTGAGTGACAATGAAGAAGCTACCAAACCCTGTGACTCTCAAAGATGACCTCAGCAGTGCAACTTGTAACAGACTGTGCCAGACTTGTTGGAATATGCCAGAAAACTTGGTAAAGCCACATTTCTTGGTATTCAGTATGTAGTTATCACGCCCACATGGAAAAGTGGTTGGGTTCTTTGCAATGACATTTACAACACAGCTTTTGAATGCCATGGATTACGAAATGAGGTATCCAGGAAGTATAATACAAGAGCGGTTTGGTACTATTAAAGATCTTTATAAAAAACGGCCCTTCACCCTGAGTTTGTGAGCTTTGGGCTGCAGTGTCACATTAAAATGTTTATCCTTGATTTATCAGCACCCAGGAGACACACATGTCAAGCATTATTAAAATATTATCCATTTAAAGCTTTGAACAGTCAAAAGTTGCAACAGATTTTGATGAAAACCATTCTCTCCTGCTGAGAAAATGCATTAATAAAAGGCAACGAACAAGAGGTTGTTTTGGGCAAAAAATCCGCACACAGACTGCATTTCTAATGAAAATTCAAATCTTGTCAGACGGGCTTACAAAAAATAAGAGAAAGGTTTCTTGCTGCAGTGTGTGTGGCCCGAGCATACATAAGGCTACATAAATTAGGCAGGTCTGACACACTGGCTCAGACAGACCAACGGCCAACGACCAACAAGGACAACGGTGAAACTGGACTACCGGAGGCTACGCAGAGAAATTGGCTCTCTACGAGCTTACCACCCCCACAGCTGCACGGGGTCAAAGGTGAAAGGTGAAGGGTGAGAGCACATCTCCTTTGAGGCCTCTTGCTGTCTGAGGGGGTTCTACAGGGACACCAGCTGTGGAGGCCAAGGCCCCTCAACTTGGCACGGCGTCCGTGCGTCCGTTCCCGCAGGCTAAACGAGTGAGAGACTGCTTACGGTGTACAACACCTCTACCTGAATAACGGATGAATAGCTCCAGGTAAAATGAGCTTCTGAAGTGTGAGACGATAGCTGGTTAAAATTCTACTCAATTCACACCGACGGGAGTCCTATGTGGCGTGGGATACCCCGGCTCAAATAGCCTACACTCTCAGAATTAAAGGTACAGTGGAGGTACACTTTTCTTCTGTAAGGAACAAAGTTCCCAAAAGTACCCCGTGAGTACAATAATGTTCTATTTTGGTACTAATAAGTACCTTTTACCTTTTACAAGAAAGGTACTAATTAATTATGTATTGCTGGCTAGGGGTACAGTTTTATGTAGCTACAGGGTACCACCTCAGTGACAAACGCTTGTACCTTTTTAGGTACTTTTTGTACGTTTTTTTCTGAGAATGTAAGTGAAGACAGAAAGAAAACCAAGCGATGTTAACTTTGCTTTAGTCACGAGTAAAGCCAGCACCAGACGCCACATCCCGCCACCGTACAAAATGACTTTCCTCATCTATTCATGTTAATATTGATGGAATTCTAAGAGTCTCAGTGACATAGAGATATTTAAGAATTTCTGACCGAATTTTTTTTGGGTGTTTACATTTGCACTTGTGCGAAAAATGAGCTTACGCTAAATGAGAGAGAATGGGGTTAGGACACAAGCTCAAACAAGAAAACTATAAAACGGGGACCATGGCAGGAATTCAGTCACAACACAACCTTTGAGATTTCATCCATCACATCCTAATAGAAAGTCACGTTTAGTGCTTTAAGTCCACGTTTTAAGTAGAAGTTAGCAAAACTGCATTTATAATGTGGTATGCTATTTCCATGCCCTTCGCATAACCCCAATTCTACTTACAAGTGTGCAAAATTGTTTTTATACTTAGACAAGCTAGGTTCACAGTAGTGTACTTCTCATCACTCAAGAACGGGCATCCCACGTTTCAGCTCATTTGGAGCATATGAAAACATTTGTAAAGGGCTTCGGCTTTCAAATTATGATGAAAAACTATTTCAATAGGAAAACGCCTCTCCCTGGACCGCTGGAGGTAAAACAGCCCCTGGAGACCGATGGTACGCGGCGTTCCGTGCAAACAACTCGAACCCTCTGGAGAGCCCGACTTCGGCGAGCGGGTTTTTACTCAAATAAAAACGGACGACAAAAACAAAGATACTAAAAAGGGAGGGAAGAAGAGAGAGCGAGAGGGAAATCAATGGAGCCCTGGAGCGATGGTGGGGAGCTGTGTGTGTGTGTGTGTGTGTGTGTGTGAGTGGGAGGATTGCTGACAGACAAAAGGTTTGAGGAGGTGGCTCGATTGATCAGGAGATGCAGAAAAAAGGTTGAAGGAAAGGAAGAATGAAAGAAAAGAACGAGAGGTAGAGAGAAAAGACAGAGAGATGGATAGAAGGGCAGATGAAGGATAGTCAGGTGACCCTCGCTCACCTGTGAGACTTGCGCGGCCTCTTCCAGGAAACGCTTCATCTCCTCCTCACCGTACGCCACGTTCATCGCTGAGCCGCTGAGAGAGAAAGAGAGAGGGAGAGAAAAGAAAAAGAAAAGGATGGAGTTCATCGTGCACACAAACATGCTCAAAGATGCGCCCAAACACACGTGCGCATACGTGATCGCTCGCTTCGTTTTCCATGTGCGTGTACACGTGTGTGCACACACGTACGTATGCACATACACACACAAACTGTGTTCATGACTACGAGAGAGAGTGACAGAGAGTTAGACAGAAAGACAGATAGATAGAATGGGAAAATAAATAATCAGGTCAGCTTCCACTTCAGGCTTCTCAAAGTGACTTTTGTTTTCACAACTTTGCCATTAAAACAACCTTCTGGAATTTTATTCTGGGAGAGAACATTAACTGTCCACCTGGAATGTGGTGGTTTCCTGAGGGCATGCAATAGGCGGAAAAGCTGTTCCCTTCCCCCACCGGTCAGTCCCACACCCCACACCCCAAACCAAACCACCCCCCACCCCCCCCCCAACTGCCCCGGCTGCTCCACCTGCCCCGACTGGGCTCGGAACAGACAGCTGCAGGGGGTATAGAGCAGGCGGTACAGAGAGGACGCTGTGCTCCTAGTGTACGTTACAAGGACGTGCGCCTGGACCCTCACAAATCACTCGTGGCCCATCGCTGCGTTTCAGAACCTGCGACATGCAGGCAATCGTCTGAAGAACATGCCGACACGTCAATAAATCGCTTCACTATTGAGGGTTTGGGGGGTCAGATGTCAGTGTGACTCTCCCGGACCCAATCTGGCAGGCAGGTGATCAGTGACTGATATTCCTTTGTGAGTGAATGTAGTTCATTCCCAATGGATTCTTAGCGTTTTAAAGGCAATGCGCTCTTCAGAAAACCGGTAAATTCTGGCAGCTCACACGCATTGCATGCATGCAATCACACACACACACACACACACACACACAGATGCACACACACATGCACAAGCGCACGCACACACACATACACACACACACATGCACATACACATGCACACACACACACACACAGACGCGCACGAGCGCACACACACAGACGTGCACACGCACGCAAACAGACACGCATGCGTGTACACACACACAGACGTGCACACCCACACAGACACGCACACGTGCACACACACACATACACACGCACACGCAAACACAAACACAAATGCACACATTTCAACCTAAAGCCTCTGAATTGGTGCCTAAAATTCCAGAAACATCAGAAAATGATTGAGTACAGAAAACCCATTCAGTATTCTGTGCTGTGTGCGGCTAGAGTTCTTTCCCAACAGATATCTATCCGCTATTTTTTCCATTTTTTAAATTGTGATGAGAAGCACTCCCGAGCCTAGATGGGCTACATCTGGCAACCTGAGCTTACAGCTTACAAGAACCTTCTGAGAGCAGGCTCTGGAATTGTTCCCCCATTATGGTAAAAAAAATAATAAAATCATAAACAGTCTTACAACAAAACAATAAATGTTCCAGACTGAAATAATGGCAACACAAGTGTATTAATAATAAACTAACTTTAGGTAAGCGGCACAGGAGGTGGTAAACATATTAAATGCTTTGACGGCATGCACACTGACACAAAAGCAATATCAGCAGGCACTTAGCCTAATCTCTTATTCCTTCATGAGTGAAGATCTTTATAATCAAAGCTAAGTCACTCTGGAGTCTGGGCAGGAGCCACGCTGAGTGGGCCTATGGACTGAGAGATGACTGCGAGGGCTTCCCAGCTCATGAGTGTAGTCCTTATAGTCCTTATAAAACTACAAGATGAATAATGCCCCACAACCACAACATACAAAATGGCCTCCTCAGAAACGCAATGTGCCAACACCTGGAAGACTCTATGAGTGACTACACTCCCAGGAAAAAGTGCCTGAAAAGGTACAAATGCCTGTCCCTGTCCCATGCAATTGTACCCCTAGACAGCAATACATAATTCATTTGTACCTTTTTTCTTGTAAAAGGTACTTATTAGTTCCAAAATATAACATTATTGTGTTTTCAGGGTACATTTGGGAAATTCGTTCCTTAAACAAAAATGTACCTCCACTGTACCTTTATTTCTGAGAGTCAAGACATGACATGATGAGACACCTGTGTCTCATAGCAATTTCATAGGGATGAACGTGTGGCTATGCCTGTTCAGCATTCAGCAACGTTTAAAATGCGCGCGTACTTCTTGATTAAGCACATTACAAATGAGTTTTCTGAGAAATGAAATTCACAGCTGGAAGAATTATTGGTAACAATCAGTGCTTAGTTGTAAATAAGTAAAATATTATTCACATTTCCAATTTCATATTGTAATTTCGCTTGCATCTTTTTTTTAAGATGTCTGGTGGAGTATCACCCAAAAATATTTTTATGGTTTTATACTATGTTAAAAAATAGCTTGGGACAATGTTTGGATGGAAAAACCAAGCATTCATAAATGCAATTGTCAGGGCCATTGATTGGTTGTTTGTTTGTTACAGTCAACTTAACCTTTCCCTCAGGAGCACTTTCAAATGCTTATTGATTTTCTTTTTTCTTTTTTTTTACAGCAAACACACAATTGATTCCAAGCTCCAATTAGATATGAATGACAAATGATGACTATGATCTAAATTGCCAATGATTTTTCAAGAACACGTTAAAGCTTACCTTAAGACATATGAGGGTCGCAGAAGACAGGGATACCCAACTTTACTGGCGAAGGTAAAGGCATCTTCCTGAAAGACATTATAATACCCAAAGAGAGGTCACATGGGTAGCTTTGGAAACTAAGTTAGACCACCGCATTTCCATCATCAGGGCCAAATGCTAGTGGCAGGGTTATTGTGTCCACTAGCGGTTCAGTTGCATGATTAATGAAAACCTGTGATAACTGGTCATTTGAGGAAGGGTGGGAACCAGTGACCGGAGGGCTACCTAAATGGACTCTACTTGGTCACGTCTGACGTCGTTGTCATTGGCAACGGCACTCCGGGACCAGCGAGTCGACAGTGGAGAAACGGTGGCGTTTCTCGTTCGAACTCCGTCGTCTGCCCCTTTTTTACACCTCCAGGAGGCGAGACCGAGAGAAGGTGGGGGCGGACAGTGCGTTTTTGTGTGTGTGTGGTGTGCGTTCGCGCGTGTGTGTGTGTGTGTGTGTGGTATGTGTGTGCGCACGGGTGTGGGTGACTCATTTATCAAAGTGGATCTTTGGGCCGTGCTTGCTGTAACGAACGCCCATGGCAGAAGTAACCATTAGCAGAGGCTATCGGAGTGTCTCCCCTCTAAAAGAGGGCCTGAAAGCGGTCTCCACGCCGACTCCAGAGTGGGCTTCAAAGCGCGCCGCTCGGAACGGCGGATCCGCGGCGGCCCCGCTGGCGGGATGAAAGGACACATTAACTGGGAATGAAAGCACAGACAGCGCTCATCCCGCTGGATAAAGACTCTTTTAGGTCAGACGGGTACAGATATCCTCCTTCTGGAGAGAACACACGCTTCAGGAGTGTCTGTGCTAGACGCACTGAATCACAAGTTTCACAAACCCACAAACAAAACCGATCACCGTATATAGAAGGGGAAATGCCCAAATTAGTTTTTAATGCTGGTAATTAACATGTGGAACTGGTAATTAACATTTGTTTTTCCACCGGAAGTTACCTTGAACAATATTACATTTTACAAAGAGCTTAATGTATTGCTGAAATTGCAGCTGTTGACATGTTAAGTTCAAGGGCTAAGGGCACCTGGGAAGACTAAGTCAAAGAGTTTATTTTAATTTGTGACCATAAAATGGAGGCAAACACCAGACAAGGTTAACACAAGATTCAAAAAGCACCTAGAAATGAATATCCATTCTACACTGATAATGACACTAGTTCATTTTAACTTGTTACTTCCACATTCTGTGGGTCAAGACAACATAAATACTTCACTGTCTTCATCCAACTTTACTTTACTGTAGATGTAGTGAAGTCTGAAAAAAAGCTCAATTCATTCAATTCAATTCACTAGTTAATACATAACTCGTAATGTTCATTTAAGCTCCTATTGTCTAATATTAAATCAGTGATGTTACAAAATGTTTCCATCTGTTCATTTGCCAAATAGCGAACTTTGGATTTCCCTTGTCATCTTATTTTCTTGGCTGAGAATCAATAAACAATACGCCATCTGCTTTCAAACTTTTTTAATGGCTAAATGCTCAAAACTGAAATACAACTGTTGTCAAATTAATTAGCAAATAAATACTCTATCTGCGCATTACGCTACAATCCTGCGATTGCACAACAGTAAACATTCCAAAGCTGATATCCAGTAGAGCAGTTTGTCAGAACACAAGTTTGTTTGCAACTCAGAGGTTGCAGGTTCAAATCCAAGATGGGGCACTGCCCTTGCGCAAAAGCATTTATTCTAAATTGCACCAGTAAATATGTAGCTCTATAAATGTATTGTATGATAAGAATATACACTGTGTAAGAGTTTGCTCTGGATACAAGCTTCTGTGAATGCCCTTTAATCCTTGAAGGTGTAAGATCACAAATATGTGATTAGAATGTTCTTAACTGGATCCTGATGTCATTAGAATCACTACTAGGCAATGGAGTTCTAGAACACTGACTAGAAAACCTACTCTTCAAAGGGTTAAGTTTGCCAGAGGCCTTTGTGTAGCTGTGACCCCGCCCTAACGCCAGTTGTTTGGCCAATGACGTGTCTCCTTACCAGGGAGCTGAGGGCCTGCCAGGGGGCCTGCGCCACGCCCAGCTCGTCCAGGATGGTGGAGAAGACGGAGCGTTCCTCCGCCCGGTCGATCTGCAGCGGACTGGTGCCCAGGATCTTCACCCCGTTCTGGTGCAGCGGCACGGCTAGGTTATTAGGGATCTGGCCCCCCACGGAGACGATGCATCCGCTACAGCCCTAAACGGGGTGGGGGGTACGTGTCAAACAGAAGATCTGGGGGTGTGACTTCTGTTTCTAAAAAGCTGTTCTATTAGATTACCCTTATATAAAACTCAAACCCATTATCTGTACAGGAAAAAGGTGGTTTCCGAATTTTACCATGGTTTCCTGTCTTCTTATCTGCCTGGTATGTTGAGATCACTGGAGATAAAAGTAATGGTGATACTCATAATGCTTCGGACCTTTTTACCGCATGGTCACGGGGTTAAATCTCTAAATAAATACACGGATTTCAAAGGATGGCACACATTAAGCAACATGCCTCGCCTTCAGTAATGTTGCAATGAGTTGGATGGGTTTCTCTCTTGCTACTGCAAGACAATGAGACGACACGCACAACACGACGTGCTCGAGGGGCAAGACGATCTCTGATCTATCGTGACCTGGGCAGGATTAACATGCATCTTTCTTAAGATGGCTACATATGCTAAAGCTGTTGATGAGTGCGAGACATAAAGTCAAGCACGCGAAGAAGTGGCCGCCATTTCCATGACAGCGACACGCGTGAGCACTTCATCGCTCAAGTGCCAGGCACCCGCAGGAACCAAAATTCCCCCTCGGAATCACGTCGGCTCGCTTCCAGCTCGGATTATCCAGAACGAGGGCAGAGTTGACCTCGGCCAAAACAAAGCACAGGAGTTTTTTTTTATTTTTATGTTTTTTTCCCCAAATCATTATTTCTATTTTTCTCTCCACCTATTTGTCTGTCCACCTCCTCCCCCTCTAGGTGTTTTTTAGAGCTCATCCTCTCTGCACTACACTACAGCTGAAGTAGGCTCCACTTTGCTGTGTCGGGAGCCACACGCAACCCCAATCACAGCCAAATACATCCGGCTCCGGGATAAATAAGCTATCCGCTGTCTGTTATCTGTGGAGCAGACGGATGAAGTGAAACCTGTTATTTTCACCCTTTCTATTTAAGGGTGATGTCAGGGGGATTGCTTGGCAACTGGTGCACTGACATGGGTCCCCCAGCAGGGGGCACCCCTCCTTAAACAGCGGGAAGCATCAGGGAGAGGCGGAGAAATCACATGAATTGCAGCTGACTCAAGACACTATTACCTGAAACCACAGCTCCTCCAAACATGATTGCCGGTCATTGAAACCACTCCCTCCCGTATGTACAGGAGACTGATGGAAACCACTCCCTCCCGTATGTACAGGAGACTGATGGAAACCACTCCCTCCCGTACGTACAGGAGACTGATGGAAACCACTCCCTCCCGTATGTACAGGAGACTGATGGAAACCACTCCCTCCCGTATGTACAGGAGACTGATGGAAACCACTCCCTCCCGTATGTACAGGAGACTGATGGAAACCACTCCCTCCCGTGCGTACAGGAGACT
This sequence comes from Ilyophis sp. 1 JC-2022, assembly GCA_022702515.1. Classification (NCBI taxonomy): domain Eukaryota; kingdom Metazoa; phylum Chordata; class Actinopteri; order Anguilliformes; family Synaphobranchidae; genus Ilyophis; species Ilyophis sp. 1 JC-2022. The sequence continues at coordinate 102,712,345 of CM040397.1, read as the reverse complement.
GATGGAAACCACTCCCTCCCGTATGTACAGGAGACTGATGGAAACCACTCCCTCCCGTACGTACAGGAGACTGATGGAAACCACTCCCTCCCGTATGTACAGGAGACTGATGGAAACCACTCCCTCCCGTATGTACAGGAGACTGATGGACTGTGATCGAAAGGTCGCTTTTGCAGCATAATATTGGTAATGGATATTAAATTGGTGCTCACAAGCCTATTGCTTATTCATGTAAAATATAAATCAATTCAATCAAAACCATATTGGCTAAATGAGTGGACACTCATAGATATAGAACCATAGATCATGTAATGTAATAGTAATATAAATAGTAATTTGGAATTCTGAAATGGAACAATTTGGCAGCCATCTTCCCTGGGCACAGCTATAATAGGAACCTATGGCAAAGTGTCATGTACTTTCTAACCCACTGTGATGTCATAATCTGGTCTCAGAAGCCAGATAGCTGATGATTGGATATCCCCGGATGATATACTTATTTTCGGGTTTTCGCTGATAATAGTATAGAGGATATTTTTTGCATACTGCATGTCACTAAACAGTATGCAGTATACAATATGCTAGTACACAGGACGCAGTAGATGGGGCTCTGTTTCGGGCACAGCCAATGAGACAAGGAACATTATCAGAAAGTGGCCCCTGTGTTACAAAACTACAGACTGGTGCATGCTGGGTAGGTAGCCTCACCTCCTGCTGTGTGATGTCCAGGATGCGCTCCAGGGTCAGCTCCTCAAAGTAGAGCCGGTCGCACTCATCGAAGTCCGTGCTGACCGTCTCGGGGTTGTGGTTGATCACGACCGTGTGCTTTCCCATCTGCCGGAGGGAGCGAATGCTCGAGACCGCGCACCAGTCAAACTCCACACTGCTGCCTGTAGGGGGAGACATCAGAAAAGAGAGCACTGTATCTCTGAGGAGCTCCCTTCCCAGTGGGCCCATTTGATATGCATATTTAACTAGACAGGAAAGCACGCCCTCAGCCAACCTAACGACGCCGGGGTCACGGCATCTACTCGCGACAAAGCGGCAACATTCCATTCAAAGTCTACTGATAACAGCGACAACCGGGGGAGGGGGAGGGGCGGCTGGGTAAGGACATTGGTGAAGGCAGTGGTCGAAACATTTTCAACGAAGATGGTGGGGTCTGTGCTGTCACAGAAAACAATTAAAGCAAAGGGGATGGAAAGGGGCATTGGCAGTTTTACAAAGGGGATGTTTTTGTCCATTTTTTTTTTAACAGGGAAGATGGCATCCCCTTGCACCCCGCTAAAATCAACCCCTGGGAGTTGTTGCGCTTACGTTTTTCCCCTTGGTTTACTTGATAATAGTTGTTGGACGCAAACGCATAAAAGCGTCGCAGTGACCTTCAAAACCACACCACCGAAAAAGGGGCACTTTAGAGCCCGACAGCATTGCCCCAGCGTTGCCCCCAAGGCCACAGCCTCTGTTTACATTCTTTAAAGGTGAAATAGCAAAATATACGAGCCATATTGAAACAAGAAACTAACCAAGAGATCTTAACTTTGAATCTTACGCATCATGAGTTCACATTTCTTTCCAGGGGAAGTTACCTTGAGCAATATTACATTTTAGAGAGACAAGGAGTTCTGCCGAAAGCTGGCGCAATAAAATGGATCACTGACATTCTGTGGGACACCTCTAAAGGGCAGCTTTGTGTGCCAACACAATCGGAAATTGGATAGCAACCAAAAGACAGAAACCTCTGCCAAGGCAATAGCGCCCTGGAACAGGCGTTGCACTGACCGATGTGGTAGGGCCCACACCCTAGGACCATGATCGCCCGGTCAGTGAAGTCCAAATCATGCTCCTGGAGAGGACACAAAAGGACATTTACAGATGATGAACACAGTGGGCAAGGTGAATTTAAACAGTTGATTCATTCTTTTAAGAATCTTCTTGTGAACTGAACGTTCTGATGCTGATGTCACAATCACTGAAAGCAATGGAGTTCTAGAACACTAACTTAGAATTTAGAAAAAAAAAACATTCCAAGAAAACCTACTTTTGAAAGGGTCAAAAAGCTTTATGCATTGATAATTAAAGGAATACTGTGAATTGAGTTAACAAGCTTCGGGGTCAGGAAGGCGGATGAACTCACCTGACCATGATAGGTGCAGTACAGGTAGTTGGTGACCGCAGGGTACTCTGCGGCAAGTGTGTCAATCTGACCAGAGAAAGCATTAGATTAGGATAGTGCTACTGTTAGGGTTGATATCACGTATGAGCTTTACTCACATTTAAACCAGGCCTGCAAGTTCACCTGTTTAACCCAAGACCAGCTGTTCTCACCTGTCTGACCAAGTGTCTGCTGTTCTCACCTGTTTTACCCAACACCCGCTGTTCTCACCTGTTTGATCCAACACCTGCTTTTCTCACCTGTTTGACCCAACACCTGCTGTTCTCACCTGTTTGACCCAACACCTGCTGTTCTCACCTGTTTGACCCAACACCTGCTGTTCTCACCTGTTTGACCCAACACCTGCTGTTCTCACCTGTTTGACCCAACACCTCCTGTTCTCACCTGTTTGACCCAACACCTGCTTTTCTCACCTGTTTGACCCAACACCTGCTGTTCTCACCTGTTTTACCCAACACCTGCTGTTCTCACCTGTTTGACCCAGGGTTTGATGTTCCGGCTCAGTCTCAGCTCTCTGGCCTCACTCTCTGTACACCCTAGCACCTGGCCCACCTGCCGGTCCGAAAAACCGTCCTGCTTAGCCTTCAGGAGGAGGTCCTGGGGTACCGTGGAGCTACAGGAGACGGCAGAGAGATGCTATAATGTCACGATACAGCCCATCACGAAACCATCCTTTATTTTTAATTTAGATTATGCAGTAACTGGGACCGGGGGATCTCCATTTATGCTTCTGGCAAATCAATATACAGAGACAACAGATCTGTCCACTGCTAATGCTGAAATATCCAAAGATACTTTATAAGGCAGTTGAAGGTCTGCCACATAACAACCTTATTCATTGTAACCATAATAATTGAAATTATTGCACATTATAACCTTGTTGTTATTGAATTTAGCACACTCGATGAACAAACATCACTGAAGAAAGACGCATGCACACCCACACACTTACACAAACACACACGCACTTTTGAGGTTTCAGACTGCACAATGAAATTACAGCCTTCAAACTGGCTCTCAAGCCTGAGGCTAAATGAGAAGGAAGACATAGGACTTTACATGCACATATCTTATCACTCACCTTCAACATGCTATTTCTTGATTAAAAACTTAAAATCAAAGTCCAATGATTACCTTAAAAATATTTTTTTTTTTTCTTTTGAACTTTTTCAAGACTGAACTAGCAGACATCATACAGTGCAGGTGGAAGCTTATCTTAGATTACATATATTCTGTCACCTTCCATATTCCTGCACTTAGATTTTGTAATCTGTAAAAAAAAAAAAAGTAACAGCAACGGTTAAGTCCTCGCTGGGCCGTTTTTTAAAGGAGCTCTGTAAACGGTAGCCCAGGAAGATCAATACACCATCAATAAATAAACCGGGGAGGCCCGTGGAGGACTATCTCTGAGACAACTTCTTTTAAAAACTCTGTTTAATCAATTAAAGTTTTATATTTCTGAAAAAAAAACGTTCAATAAAAATAGGAAGCAAAACCTTGTGCTGGGATGTGTATTTTTTATGTGCTGAATAATTAAAGAATGTTATGCCATAACCGTATCAAAAATGTCAAGTTCATCCAAATCCCAGGACAGCTCCCTGACCGTGTAGAAAAACATCCCTTCCTTTTTTAAGCAGAGAAGCGCAGTGCGAGCCTTAGAATATGGCAGTTGGTCTTCCTCACTGATGTATGCTAGCCCCCTGGTGATGTCTGCTAGCCCCCTGGTGAAACTGCAAGATGGTATTTAATTTGCAGTGTAAGAACATCCTAATTAATATTACATTTTGTTAATTTAGCGCTTAAAAATAAAAAAAATTTAAAAAAAATTGTTAATTTCTCAGACGGCGACAGGCAGGGGGGCACAGTGTTCCTCTCCACTAAGTGATATGCCTGATGCATGTTCCACTTCCCTACAAAATGGACCCTTGCTGGACCCGATGGGGCAGCCCGTTCTTTACTAAAGACTTACACGAAGAATGACGGACGTGTCATGGCAATGTTAAAATAACGGTGCTGCGTTCGAGTTACAGCTCACATATTCGCAGGCCGTTGGGGGAGGGGGTGCACGGGGGGGGGCTTGGGCCTGTTTCGCCCAGCCTGCTCCGATGGGTCATCCCGGCCAGGAACCAGTTGGGTGTGCGGTTGCGCGGTTCGGTCCACAGCGGTAGCTAGGATGCCTCCACTGAGCATGCTCAGTAAAACTCCCCAGCTCAGATAGCAAGCTGAGCCTCGCCGTCCCTTTCTCCTTTGATCCCACGTAGTTTATGAGAATAGGCGGTGCTGTCTCACAGACTATTCTAGACTACCCTTTATATGCAGGCTCTGGGCACTTGTGTTGTGTGTACTAACATACTCACATTGGTTAGCCGCGTGTTAGCCAGCAACAGGACACACACACACACACACACACAGTGATAGCGGCAGAACTGAAACTGTAAGGCTGAAGAGTTATAGTGCTCTACCCCCCCCCCCTACAGGGCCTCCCATACAGTCGCCTACAACCTCCGCCAGCCTACAACACCCATCATGCCATGGGGCTGTCAGGAAGGCCTCGCAGGAAGCGACAGAGCAAGCGACTTGATCTTCGGCCCAATCTCAATGTCCGCCCTCACACCCTCAGAGACTTTGAGGCGCGTTCCCGATAAGTCCGTGAGGGCTCAGGGCCGCCCCACTGTAAAATCGTCAAGTTTGTGAGGGCTCAGGGCCGCCCCACTGTAAAATCGGCAAGTTTGTGAGGGCTCAGGGCCGCCCCACTGTAAAATCGGCAAGTTTGTGAGGGCTCAGGGCCGCCCCACTGTAAAATCGGCAAGTTTGTGAGGGCTCTGTCATGGACTTTTCGAGCACCTTTATGCGGACTTTGCCAAGGGAATTACCCACAGTTCATTTGTGACGATAAAAACGGAAACGCAGCCGGAAGCGTCTCAAAAATTTTAAACAAACGACACCAATGGCGGGCAGAGTCCTTTGAGCGCGTAGCTACGAACTTAAAATTAAAAGTTCTAAATCGGCGATTGTCATAAACATCTTGAATGCGAGACAGGCGTTGCCAAGGCAACATATAACATCACAAAAGTACTGTCCCATTCCTCGTATTTGTACCATTTTGAGCCCTTGCACTCTCATGCACTCACGCATTAACTTAACCACAGCCTGTGGGGGCCCTAGGGCTCAGTCATTAGGGCTCAGGGCGGACATTGAGATTGGACCTTAGTCTTCAGAGAGAGGTACCCCCTCCCCCCTCCCTCTCTTCTCTCTCTCTTCTCCTCCCCGGTCCAGCATGGGGGGGTGACAGGGGCAGGAGAGGCAAACGGATCTCCTCTCTCTGAAGCGATGGAAGCCGCTGATCTGTGAAGTGCTAATGTGAAAAGCTGGCTCTTCATGAGCTTCACTCAGTCTGAATTCCCTCATAAAAGCTTACTGTGCAGATGAATTGCCTTTTCAGACCGCTCTGGAGCTTGACAGGTTGAAAAGCTGAGGGTCATATATCACCCTGTTGCTTGCAGGTTTTTACCTTACCCGTTCAAACACATTTGCTCCTTTGGATGGGTAATTCTTTATTAAATGCTTTCTCAAGAGGCCTTGGTTAAGCACCGAATGCCAGTTCAACAGCCATTTCCTGCCCAAGGTTTGAACTCTGGTAAAACGGGGGATAAACTTAAAATTACGATTGGGAGGAATAGAAGTAATACTCGTTTATTCCAATTTTTATGAACGTGGGCTTCTCAAAAACTCAATACATTAATAAGAAAAAACTGCAGGAAACTATCCAGGCCTTTGAAAATCATCTCTTAAAAGTCTGCGTTGGGTTAACCAACGTTGTGAAGTCTGTTAAAAGTCTGAATTCGATTGTGAAGGTTGCGATTCAAAAATCTGAGGATGTACCTCCAGACATCTTCTGCAGCATGGAGCTTTAGAAATATTTCATCTACTTTATTATCTTGCTCCGAGCATCCTCTCAAGTTTGAAGAGACGAGAATTTACAGGAAGTGAGCGGGGGTTGCGATCTGGCTCCTCCGCAGCAGCTGAGAGGGGGGGGGGCTAAACATGGAATTATTTCGGAATGTGCGGTTTTAACAAACGTGGGAATGATTCACGTTAGCTGGCGGGAGAGGGAGTGAATGGATTTACCCATCCTCCTCGGCGGCACGACTCTTAAAGTGCACAGAGGGTGATGGCTGGTGCTGTCCCAGGCTTTTTCAATCCAGACAGCCTTGTTCTTTAATTAACTGTGTTTTAAAGAATACAGGATTCTTTTGTCTGCGCCCATTAGCACCATTGTTAAGATAAATCTTTGTACAGGAATTCCTTTGTTCTTTCTGTCTTAGTGAATATCTTTAATTTATTTTATTTTTGATTTCCCTGCAGCCTTTTATGAGTTTGAGGCTGATGTCACAATGGCTTTTTGCGCGTCCTTTCAGTGCCACCTAGTGGTTGGAATTTTTCACTGCAGCTCTGTGAAAAATCAGTGACTCCCCCACGTCTTCTTCAGCTGTTCATAAACAGCAGTGGATACGATGCTGAGAAAGCAGCTCGGCCTCTCGATTTTAGATTAATACAGGCGTTCTTTGTCTCTTACCTGTTGAACTTCCCCAGGTGTTGCTCCAGCTCAGTAATACGGCGTAGTTTGTGCAGGAACCACTTGTCGATCGCTGTCAGCTGGTGGATCTGGTCCACACTAAGGCCATTGTGAAGGGCCTGGTATATAGGAATAAGCAAATCTAAAACTTCCACTGCTCAGGTCATCATTATATACAACTCAGAATCACCTCAACATAGCTACAGATCTCACTGTGCCTCTCACTAATTGCCAGCTCAGTGCTCACTGTATCTCTTGCATTTTAATCATAGGAGCCGAGCTGTGACCATCCCAGTCTCCGCCCCTTTAGAATTACCCTTAGATCCACTGTTGCCGTGGTTCCAAGGCTCTAAGCCAATCAATGCGGGGCAATCGACAGCCCACAACGTAACAGGAGACATAACCAGCTCCGAATTAAATTACCCGCCCAGGGAACGAGGTGATATTACAGTAGAGGTATTGCAGGGCTAACCTTGAGAGTTATTGATGTTTTTGAGAGTAATACGATTTGGCCCATTACTTCTAAATAAATCTGCCAGCATCAATAATTTCATTTCGACACTTGTGAAATATTCCTTTCTCAGACGGCGACAGGCTGCTTGTATTTTCATTTATTTATTTATTTTTAATCTGAGAGGATATTTTCAAGGAGAGTAAAAAAAAATAAAAAGTGACAGCCAATGAAAAATAACATACTGTCCAGTGGATCTCAGGTGGTCTGTTACCGGGGCGATGATACGATCAGTAGTTGAACAAAAAAGAATAACAGTCACCAGACGAAGACACAGATGTACCCGTCTTTTTTTTTTTTTTTTTTTTCTTCTTCTTTTTTTTTTGTATCAGAAACTCTGGCACAAGCTATTCTTATCCCCCTGTCCGTTACAGTCTAGCTTCGAAGGTCCTTTATAATGAAGAGCAATCTTCACTTAAGGGGCACGCTCATATTAAAAGACAATTAAGCCATTATGGGAGATGTGATCACGGCTGAGATGGCAGATTAAGCACTATATCTGGGTAAAACTGACCCTGGAGGCCATGTTCTTGAGGGGGGGTGTAAAATGTCCTACCTTTGCCAGGGAAAACATTCGGGTGCTGGAGGGTACCGCCAGGTCTTGCTGCAGATCCTGCTGAGCTCCCCAGGCCCTCTTGAGGGGCAGGCGGGGAACAAAGCCGTCCACCGAGGGGTGACACATGCGCAGGGCCTTCTGGATGCTTTCCTCAAAGGTGCGCCCCACTGCCATCACCTAGGACACAGACACAGAAAGTACAGTCATCACCTAGGACACACACACAGAAAGTACAGTCATCACTTAGGACACACACACAGGAAGTACAGTCATCACCTAGGATACACACAGGAAGTATGGTAATCACCTAGGATACACACTGTAAGCACTGCCATCACATAGGATACACACACAGGAAGTACAGACATCACCTAGGACACACACAGGAAGTATGGTAATCACCTAGGATACACACAGTAAGTACTGCCATCCCCTAGAACACAGACAAGAAGTACAAGAAAAAAGTTTCACCATGAAAAGACACAGATGGGCAGCCATGTAGCATAATGGGTAGGGATACTGGACTTCAATTCCCAGGTATAAAAGGTACTTAACCTGAATTGCTTCTGTATATATCCAGCGGTAAAAATGGATACTATGTAAAAGTTGGTCAAAGTTGTGTGTGCAATGTGACGTAATGTAATCTCAGGTCAGTTATTCAGCTATGAACAACTCTGTATGAGAAGATTAGCACTGTTCACAGATCAGTGGATCAGACTGCAGCTAAAAGTTGAGGGTGTACTCAGAAAGAAAACTGTAAATTCATAATATATTTCTGACAATGAAGGATGGACATATTTAGCCATTTCTAAGACCTGCTACTGAACTGGTTATCCAGTCATATCTACTTATCAGCAGTGAATCTTTGTTGTGTGACAAGATTTCATACGGAAATCAAAAAAGTATATTAAATCAACCTAAACACATGTAGTGAAGCACTTAGGACCATAAATAAAGTGTATTGGACACCATTTGCTACATTCTTTAAACTGCTGCAGGTTTGATATCAAATATGTGGAAATGGGGTATGGATTCATGCGAGTCGGTTGAAAATGTGTGATTATGCATGACTGTACTGAACAGTGTGTGTTACAGAGTCTGTACTTGGACGTATGTATGTGTGTGTGTGGAAGAAAAAAGAAGAGAGATTGTGTGTGTGTGTGTATGTATGTGCAGACTGCAGACGTGTGTGTGACCCGGGCCTCTCTCTCTCACCTCCCCCACACTTTTCATAGAGATAGAAAGAAAGATTGTGTGTGTGTGTGTGTGTGTGTGTGTGTGTGTGTGTGTGTGTGTGTGTGTGTGTGTGTGTACGAGTATCTGTGCGGACGTGTGTGTGACCCGGGCCTCTCTCTCTCACCTCCCCCACACTTTTCATAGCGCTCCCGATCTCTCGGGACATGCCCTGGAAGCGGTCCAGGTCCCAGCGAGGGATCTTGGTGACGATGTAATCCAGGCTGGGCTCGAAGCAGGCCGTGGTCTTCTCCGACACGGCGTTCTTGATCTCGGGCAGCGGGATGCCGAGCGCCAGCTTAGCGGCCACAAACGCCAGCGGATACCTGAGGACACAGCCAGGAAGACGGACGAGCACAGACACTCAATAAGACACACTTCCACATTCCGAGAGCAAGAAGCAAAGTTTGTCTGACTTCATAATTAGTGCTGGCTTGAAGGGCTGGCTTAGAAATCATATTTGTTTTGAACCGCTACCTTTTTATTGACCTCTTTCCTGCTCAAGTATTGACCATTTTAGCTTTATTCTTTTCATCCATGTTTTTTAATGTGTTTCACTGCACAGATGGAACCGTGGCAACCGATCTGCCAAGGCACCACACTAGCGAACAGCAGTAAACCATAACGAACACATTTTCTAATACCGTATGCGTTGCCCTACTGCTTGTTTTGAGCGTGTGCTGTGCATTTAGAATACTGCATATAAAACCTGCTCACACATCTTGTGTAGTTCAGTCAGGGTGGGGTGAATGATGAGTGCAGAGGATTAGTGTACGTTATCAGAGCCAAACACGATGTACATTTCGGGATCTGTGTAGTGACTTTACTAAACTTGAACAAGCAGATGGCGTCCTGTTAACAGTGCCCGTAGGGGACTCTCTGACCACATCTAAGCCAGAAATAACACTTCACACAAAACACAAGAAATCTAAAATAAATGCTGGAAATATACTCATGGTGCGGGCCACCCTCTCTATAGGGAGATGTCCCATCTGGGAGATAATTATGTGTCCCGCAGAGCTAAAACAACAAAAACACAAAGTCTATCATCCCCTTCGATGAATAGCACATAGAGCTGGAGGGTTTTCTACAATTCTCAGTGCCCATTGATTGTCAGTTATAGTTACAGTTTAAACTTTGTTCTTTTGTTCTTGTTTCTTGTTCCATTTATTATTTGTTTTAGGTTTTCCAGCACCAAACTCAATGGCGTGGTCTACTTAACCATATTCAGGTATTAATTGCGGAGACAATGAATGTCCGTTGAATAAACAAGCAGCTCCACAAACATCAGAGAAATGTCAATAAAAACTCAGAATCAGATCTCCATGGAAGGGACGGTGGCGCTGTTTAACAACATGGGCATTGTGTAGTCATGTTTTCACCAGGTCAGGTGTAGTCAGGTTTTCACCAGGTCAGGTGTAGTCATGTTTTCACCAGGCCAGGTGTAGTCATGTTTTCACCAGGTCAGGTGTGGTCATGTTTTCACCAGGTCAGGTGTAGTCATGTTTTCACCAGGCCAGGTGTAGTCATGTTTTCACCAGGTCAGGTGTAGTCATGTTTTCACCAGGTCAGGTGTAGTCATGTTTTCACCAGGTCAGGGTGTCAATGTTTTTTTTTGGGCCAGGTGTATGTCATGTTTTTTTTTGTTTAGTAATAATTTTTTTTTTTTTAAATGGGGTCTAATCCAGCACACACTACAATATAAATATCTCAACAATAAAGGGATGGATGGGCAGATGCGAATCAGTCTTCCTCTCATATTTTTGTTGTTTTTCTCACACAAAATATTTTTGTTGTTTTTCCTCCCGTTCTCTCGTTTTCTCGCACACCTTCCCTTCCTCCCTCCATTCCTTTTTTCAAGAGGACTCTTCTGTACAAAAGTGTAAACCGATCTGCGAAGCTCGAGCCTGCCAGTAAAATTACTCGCATCAAATGAAGCCGTTACAGCTAACACACAGGGAAGCAGGCCTCATATCTGCATAACAAGCCTTTATGCTACAAAGCAGGAACAACACTGCATTCTTTCATGTAGCTGTGACCTGTGAATCTAACCATCATATAACCATCCCGGGATAACATGGTCAGTGTTGGCCTTGATGTTGAAAGCATTGTCCTGACCACCTCGGCGTTCTGAGGGGCAGAACGGTGTAGTGTAATTAAACGGACTACGTTGACACCAAAATATGCAACGTTTACAATGCTGTGAGCAGGTAGATCTCTGCTGTCGATGGGGTACTTCCTGAGAAGTTACTCTTAAAGTTAAGGCAAGTGAAAGTGGTGATTTGTGCATACTCCCACAATGAGGAAAATGTCAGTGAACTGACGGCTTTACTTTCGCGTTCTCCGCCGCGCTTCAAAGCTATTCCCAGACCGCGCCGAAGCTTCAGAGGCATTCAGCTCTAAAGTTAACGGCCGAGATCTACAGGAAACTTGAGAGAAGCATTCCTGACTCATTCTCCGGCTGCACTGCGAGACAGAAGCAATTAACGTAGTCACGACAGAGTGATGTGAGAGACGTCTTCATTTCTTTTATGCCAAGAAATACTCGAATGACATATATGACTCTGAAAGCAACTTTAATAGAGAAGTGTCTAAATGAGCCTTTGAAACCACTGTGCCCTTTGAGGAATTGTGTGATGCAGTAAAAGCTTGTAATCTTAGAGAGACTCTTATGGATGAACTGTCGAAAGAATTCATCATTGTGGAAATAGTTAAATGCTCTTATGAAATGAAACCCCATCAAGCAAGTAAAAATTAGTTTCTGAAACTTCAGCGAAGCCCAGACAGACTTCAAAAAAACAAGAAGATAATCAGCTCTTACATATTCCCAATACCATGCACCAACGCTCACACACAATTACATTTTTTCAAGGATGACCACAGCTTGGAGAAATGTCAGGAAATGGATAGCTTGAAAGCGCAGCTCAAGATTTGCATACATTTTCAAAGGCACAAATTCTATTTTCCTCGGAAACAAAGTACTTCTGAGTGGCGCCGGGAAGGGAGAGAAATAGAAACACAAGTCACTTCTAGAGCAGAATTACACAATTCACTTTCAAATGTACACGCAATTAACACCATGTACACGCATTAATTAACACCATTTTTAATTTGAAGTAGAAACAGAAAATTCACTAAAGGCTATTCTCCCTTCCTGAAGCCCCTTTGTGACCAATCCACTAATTAGGGATCAGACAAGTACCATATAGGAGCAAAGTAGTACTGAGAGATCAAAGCAAGCAGTCTAGGTAAAGGCAGCTAGCATTGTAGCTAGCATTTTGATTGTAAAGTATATGGTGCATAGAGGGTAGAGTTGTCGGGGCCCTTAACAGTTATAGCTGTAATCAAGGAAACAAACACAAAGCAATGGGGCGGTGCTATCAGTGCCTCACATAAAGAACACATACAATAACTTACCTATTATTAGTTAGCCTAGCATACCAAAATGAGCCAAACAGGCTTCCCATATTCCCGTACACAAAATGTTCCATGGGTAACAAGCAGCTTGATTTATATACTGATTGAACACAAAGCCAAAACGGTGTTTCTCTGTTCAGTCATGAACTTTTGAATGCAGGCTAGGCCTGTACTTTTTAAAATACTGAAATACTACAGGAAAGTAATCGCTTTAAAAAAAATGCAGGGGACATGAGACCCCTCAGGTTTTGCCATTATCCCATAAAAGCCACAAAACATGACCCTTAAAAACCAACAATATTCAGCTCAGTACACATCCGACTAACCCTTTAACAAAACCAACAATATTCAGCTCAATACACATCCGACTAACCCTTTAACAAAACCAACAATATTCAGCTCAATACACATCCGTCTAACCCTTTAACAAAACCAACAACTTTCAGCTCAGTACACATCCGACTAACCCTTTAACAAAACCAACAACTTTCAGCTCAGTACATATCCGACTAACCCTTTAACAAAACCAACAACTTTCAGCTCAGTACACATCCGATTAACCCTTAAACAAAACCAACAACTTTCAGCTCAGTACACATCCGATTAACCCTTAAACAAAACCAACAACTTTCAGCTCAGTACACATCCGATTAACCCTTAAACAAAACCAACAACTTTCAGCTCAGTACATATCCGACTAACCCTTTAACAAAACCAACAACTTTCAGCTCAGTACACATCCGACTAACCCTTTAACAAAACCAACAACTTTCAGCTCAGTACACATCCGACTAAACCTTTAACAAAACCAACAACCTTCAGCTCAGTACACATCCGACTAACCCTTTAACAAAACCAACAACCTTCAGCTCAGTACATATCCGACTAACCCTTTAACAAAACCAACAACTTTCAGCTCAGTACACATCCGACTAACCCTTAAACAAAACCAACAACTTTCAGCTCAGGACACATCCGACTAACCCTTTAACAAAACCAACAACTTTCAGCTCAGTACACATCCGACTAACCCTTTAACAAAACCAACAACTTTCAGCTCAGTCCACATCCGACTAACCCTGAAACAAAACCAACAACTTTCAGCTCAGTACACATCCGACTAACCCTTTAACAAAAGCAACAATATTCAGCTCAGTACACATCCGACTAACCCTTGAACAAAACCAACAACTTTTAGCTCAGTACACATCCGACTAACCCTTTATCAAAACTAACAACTTTCAGCTCAGTACACATCCGACTAACCCTTTAACAAAACCAACAACCTTCAGCTCAGTACACATCCGACTAACCCTTTAACAAAACCAACAACCTTCAGCTCAGTACATATCCAACTAACCCTTTAACAAAACCAACAACTTTCAGCTCAGTACACATCCGATTAACCCTTAAACAAAACCAACAACTTTCAGCTCAGTACACATCCGACTAACCCTTAAACAAAACCAACAACCTTCAGCTCAGTACACAGGAGAAAATAGGCACCGCTATTAATGTGACCCACACAGCAGAAATGGTGGTGTACATTTAACACCCTAGGGTGTTAATATGAGTCTGTGGGATTCTAACACAATAGTCAACAGTTCCCTGTTTTATGTATAAGAGGTATTTTTGTAGTTTGTATTAATGAACTGACTACCATCTTGAATGAATACTAGGGTATAGGTCCTGTCATGTGATGGATTGGTGACCTGTCCAGGGTGTATGCCTGCTCTCCGCCCAATGTATGCTGGGATATGCTCCCCCCCACCGCGACTCTGACCAGGAGTAAGTGGTTTAGAAAATTTATGTATTTCCTGTGTAGAGCTTGAGGGTCAACATGTCCCATATCACTTTATTAGGTTTGATCTCAAAGCGCAAGCTATTGAAAAATGCTATTCCAAAACACCCATTTTCCCTCCTTATCCCACGTGGCCCACCCTACATGAACGCACGTCTCACCCAGTTGCCTTGGAGGCGAGAGCGGAGCTTCTGGAGAGGCGGGCGTTGACCTCAATGATGCAGTACTCTAGGGAGGACGGGTGCAGGGCGTACTGGATGTTGCACTCGCCCACGATCCCCAGGTGACGCACCACTTTGATAGCCGTCTCCCGTAACATGTGGTACTCCTCGTTAGACAGAGTCTGACTGGGCGCCACCACGATGGAGTCCCCTATAAACACGGACAGTGGTGCATCCCAAATGATTCATAATACATAGCAAAAACCTTTAAAGAGGAAAAAAACTGTCAAACTATGTAAACCATTTGGCTAATGAAATGATTATAAGCGTAGGTTGAAGCTAAGCCTTCGTTCTTGCTGGGAGTGGAGCTTGTGTGGAAGGCAGTAGGATATCTGAGGATGTGAGTCGTACCTGTATGGATACCCAGAGGGTCAAAATTTTCCATGTTGCAGACAGTGACACAATTGTCGGCCACGTCCCTCACCACCTCGTACTCGATTTCCTTCCAGCCCAACAATGACTTCTCGATCAGGATCTGACAGCTCACGGCCAGGGCCTGAAACATACCCAAGAAAGAGCCACATAGGGCAACGAGGCACTTAGGACAGGGCCTCAAGGCTATCTCAGTGTCACAGCTAGCTGCAATGGCAGCTCTTCAGTGTCAGTCAAAATCTCAACGTGTCAGTTTCAGGAAGTGTCACGTGATCAACGTTACACTGCAAAAAATGTCCGTCTTGTAATGAGACTAAACTCACAAGACTAAGACTAAACTTAAATAAAATAACATTTCAAATCTTTTTTTTTTTTCTCAAGCAGAAAATATTAGCTTGTTTTAAGTTACTTTTTGTAACAAGTGAAATTCTCACCCCATTGGCAATATTTTTGTCTTATTTAGCAAAAAAGTAATACAAATAATATTTAGTCTAAATATAAGACTAAAATGCTTGTTAAGATTGACTTATTTTTTTGGTTTTTGCAGTATACCTTCAATTGATTCCAGGGTCTGGAACTCAAGACTCACAGCTTGTGTTTCAGTCAGCGCCTGTGTCTCAGTTACACGTCGAGTGAATGTGGGTTCCTCTCACCTTCCTGGCCGTTTCCTCCAGTTTCTCTGCGTTGTTACAGAGGCCGGAGCCCAGACCCCCCAGAGTGTAGGCGGCCCGGAGCATGACGGGGTACCCGATCTCATCTGCCGCTTTCAGGGCGCCGCCCACCTGCGGGGCACATGACGTCTTGTGAAAACAGCCGCTTTGCCAGTAACAACGTGGCCACTGCTACCTTGAGCTTGAACTGGGGCTCTGCGGACCCCTAGCGGTCTTTGGAACGCACTGACCAGACTTGATATGCGATGACTATATATATAGATTTGGGAAAATATTTCAATATACATACCAGCAACCTTCTTTAAAAACATAACCCTTTTTAACTTATGATGGGGGTCGCTGGAAAACCCCTGCGTTAGAGCGATGGTGCAATCAGCAGGCAGTGTCACAAATAATTTAGCCTAACTGGAGGTCCAGAGATGAATATCTCGCATTTGACAAGCTGTGGACTCCACTTCTGTATCCCATTCCCAACTAAATGCATCACACATTCATTCCGTAGCCACAGTGTTTCAGGACAATTGTGAGCATTTTGCTCTTGAATGGGCAGATCAATCAAAATTGTTTGACTATTTGTGGTATTATTCATAAGTTGGAAAAATAAAAACTATCCTTATTGAGACATCCTTTTGAAAATATGTATAAAAAAATATAAAACTTTAGTGTTCACTTAATAGTGTTTGCCTAGCAGACAGACTTGTGGGAGCAACTATAACAATTTCATAAAAAAGTATTTCATAAAATGTATTTAAGGTCATCGGTTTCGGTAGTTATTAAAAACTTGCAGTCAAAAGGTATTACACCCTTAATTACAATTTCTTCAATAATGGATAATGCATAATATATATCACCTTGGAGAAGGGTGTTTGCTCTTTTGAGGAAATAATGATGGTACATTTTTCCATAGACTGTCCCTATAAATGATACAGTAGGTGAAAGACAGCGATAATAATGAATGTTTACTGGTACTGGATTTGAGGTATCAGACGACTAAAGGGTACAGTTTCCAGAATGCAATATCGCCACTTTCATCTCTGCAGCAATCCCATAACAAGGAGGGCAAATTCTATTTAATAAACAGATTCATTTTCATCCCATTTTCAACCCACAGATGGAATTTAGAATTTTGAGACCCGGGTTATGGGTGGCGGGCCCAACATCTGTACAAATTAGTTATGGAATCTCTGGGGGGGGGGGGGGGTCAGAACACCGCACTGAGTGTGGCACAGGAAACATTTTCATCACTGCTGGAGATGGAGAACAAGAGCATGGAGGATAAGAGAGAAGGGATGATGATGATGATGAGGATGATGATGATGATGAGGATGATGATGAGGATGAGGATGAGGATGATGATGAGGATGATGATGATGATGATGAGGATGATGATGATGATGATGATGAGGATGAGGATGGGGGAGGTGGTACAACAGGATGGTTTAATAGCACTGTTGGAGGGTGAGGTAGATAATACCGGACAGTAATAGTGTTACATCTCCAAAACGTAGGAGGACACTCGATCACTCTTGGACTGCTACATACTGAAAAAGGCATAATTGCACCTTTCAGAAACTTCCTTGAGATGAGCCTCGTGGCACTGAGAGAGGATTCCAGGTTGCAGTTGCTGATTTTCCAGATTCTAAGAACCAGATGGTCATTCCTCTTGTCCTCTGGACTGATTGGTAACAGGAGGCCCCAGAACGATCTGTGCTATTACGCTAGCTGTGAATGTTCAATTCAATTATTTATTTGTATGGCGCTTTTTACAGAGGACTGTCACGTTTTACAGAGAAACAGAAGTAACATTGGGCAAAAACCAGGCCTGAACCCCCAAAAAGCAAGCAAGTGAGGTACAAACTCCCAATGCGAGAAAAAAGACTCAAACGGTGGCGAGTGGGTTGAGCAGGTTACAGACTGAGGTCTCTCTTTATACACATCCCTTCATAACTATTCATAATGAGCCATAATCAAACCACTTTCTTACTCAAAAGCAGGGACGCATCTTAGCTATATAAAGCTGACCTCCAGGTCAGACGACCTGTTTTTCTTATGCATACACACCTCGCGGGAGGGGTTGTGATCTCACCGTCTCCACGGCGATGCTGGGTGCCATCTTCTCATTGATTTCCATCAGCTTGTCAGAAAAGAGCTGACGGTCCTCAGTGGCCATGATTGATTCAACCGGAGTCCCCAAAACCCGCACTCCGTACTGCTGCAGGACCCCGCTCTGAAACAGCTCCACCCCTGAGAACACACGCACGCACGCACACACAAACACACGTACACACGCGCGCACACACACACACACACGCACATACACACACACACACACATACATTCCTGATTTAATACTAAGGATTAAGCACTATAGCTGAGGAAAAATAGACAAGGATTTAGCATACCCCTGGAGAGCCCAGGTGTTTTTATATTGCCTTTTTTAAGTGCAAACTCTGACGTCTAACATCACAAAATCTGACAGAACTGCACTTCTGACTTAAAAACTATTTAAGATCACATGATTTGATAACTCTACCCTTAGCCCCGATGTCTCCTCTCAGTTCAGGGGAATGAGTAGGTAAATCATAAAGTCCTTGTCTAACCTAGCCCAACGGAGCTTCTAAAAGGGGCATTACCCATAATTCAGCAGAAAAGGCTCATACTGTAGGCTGTCATTGCCTGAGGGATTACTTCCACAGAACACTATTGCACAAGTAAATGTCAATGGGCCTCATTCATGAAGCGTTCCTAAATATGCGCGTACGTTTATGTACGAAACGAGTTGGTACGAAAGATTTACGCCGGATTCATCAAACCATGTGGGAAAGGCAGATTTTTTTCGTATTCACGTACGAAGCGCATCCACGTTATTTTGTGATGAGCATAAATCCACGCCCATGAATGACCTTATATGGAGGCTGTCACTTCCATTTAAAGGTCCATACCTCGTCAAAATGGCCCAGAAAAAGCAAAGGAAATAATTATTCTGACACTGAAATCGAAGTTTTATTAGCAGATGTTCAATTAAGAAAAAAAAAAAAAGTTTAATATTGTCAGTACTGGCATCATGAACTGGTAAAGTAAAGGCCTAGGAGGAGATAACATGTACCATCAATGCAGGATCATCCCTCACACGAACTGTTAAAGTAGTAAAATAAAAAAATAAAAAATGGATTGACATTAAATAGCTGCATATCTACGTCTGCGTCGGACGAGCGAGCACATTGCTTTATCGCAGCCTGGAAATAAATTAAACGTTATTAATTTTGTAATTTTCTGTGCATTGTGAGTTGTGGTTTGAAATCGGGTAATCATAGGCGACCTTATTTTAGAATTTCTCTGGCGCATTCTAACTGCGGTCACATTGATAAGCGTGTCCCACTGAGCAAAAGCCAGAATCGAGCTCAGGTTTATGTACCGGGATATTATAATATAGCCTGGCTACATTCTAACCGGTTAAAAAACTTTCACGGTTAAATCAACAGAGTTTCACCAACTTTTCAGCAAAAACATTCACTGGGGTGTGCAGTCTATGGCGTGTTCTAAAGTGTTTGCAGTCTTGTGAATTTAACAAAAAATAAAAATAACTTAATATTCTAATTATCACTCAGAAGCTACATTTACCGGCATTCTGAATTTACGAACGCGGTACACGTGGTCCTGAGCAGGTGTAAAATTTGTTGGAACGTGCGAACAAATCTCAGATACGAAAACGTTGATGAACGCCAAAATATGGCCGAATTTGCTAATACGAACGATTTACGTACAAATTAGAATTTTCTGGTAAATATTCACAAAACATAGAATGAGAATTTTTTTCCCCTGACTAAAAAAAGAAAAAGATGAATTCACAACTAATATTAGAACATGCCTATATTAAAAGTATCCTGCTGGTTGATTGGACGGCTAAATTATGCACTGCAAATACACACCAGCTCTCAATGAATTAGCTTGACACTAGATGGTAGAATAAGTGTCTAAATTAAAGCAAACTGTACATGAAGATATTGTTTTCCTTTTGCCTCTTTCAGTGTGTGTGTACGGTATGTGTATGGCATGCGTATGTGTGTGCGTGAGAGAAGAGAGCAGAGGGTATACCCACCACAGTTGAGGGCTGTCTGGCCCCCCATAGACAGCAGAATACCGTCAGGCCGCTCAGCTTTGATGACCTCAGTGACAAACTGAGGCGTTACGGGCAGGAAGTAGACTGAGTCGGCCTGCTTGGTCCCCACCTCATTGGTCTGAACCGAGGCGATGTTTGGGTTCATCAGCACGGTCTTTACATTCTCCTCCTGCAGAGAAATGGTGCACTTAACTAATAACGAAATAAATACATATGATAATACACGTTATAACTAATAAGTACACATTATAATACATGCTATAACTTATAAATACACATAATAATACATGCTATAACTTATAAATACACATTATAATACATGTTATAACTTATAAATACACATAATAATACATGTTATAACTTATAAATACACATGATTATACACATTCTAACTTATAAATACACGATTATACACATTCTAACTTATAAATACACATAATAATACATGTTATAACTTATACATGCACATTATAATACACATTATAACTTATAAATACACATGATAATACATGTTATAACTTATAAATGCACATTATAATACACATTATAACTTATAAATGCACATTATAATACAAATTATAACTTATAAATACACATGACAATACAGGTTATAATTTATAAATACACATGATGATACACATTATAACTTATAAATACACATTATAACTTATGAATACACATAAGGTGATAAATGGTGAAATACTAAATGCTAACTATCCATGTTGTCACGTCACAGTGATTTGATTAGATTTTCTGCACAACCATAAGAGGGAGGAAGCAATTTGCCCTTTTTAAGAGTGTCTCTTAAATGCCTAAATGCCCAAATGCAAATGCAATTGCGCAAATCAGGTGATAGACGATCTGTCACTTTTGACCGAATCAGGTTTGACCGAATGCACGGCCTCGCGCTCAGCGATCATACTCTCCATTTCCCCGTTGCCTCCGCACACCCGAGCCGCTCACCTTCATAGCTTTAACAGCCTGGGATCCTGAGTAATCAAACTCCCCGGCCTGGCCGATCGACAGACCGCCAGAACCCAGCACCAGTACCTTGGATACCTGCCCAGAGAACGCACACGTTAGCACTCAGATACACACACATACGGTCCTCCATGTAAGGCTGGTTCATGTCTATCAAAAATAATATCACAATATTGTCATGTGAAACATTGTGACATACGATACTATTGCCTAACAAAGGAATGCATTTGTTTGGCTCTTAATTGTGCATTCCGCTATGCGCAACTATGTTTTTACGAGGTACAGCGCCGCAGGAGGGAGTAAACTTAGCGAAGTAGAAATCGTCTTTACGATATACAGCTCCCAGCTCCCAGCTCCCATCATGACGGCTGTCAATCATCGTCGATATCCGATACGATCGTCATATCGCCCAGCCCTACCTCCATTACTACAGACACTTCTGATGAAACCTTAAGCTTGTGACTAATATTTCCCCTTTTCAAAAATGTTATTGAACCTATCGAACAAAATGCTTCTTATTATGTATTCCAATAACAGCATTGTAAGGAGAGAGAAGGCACTTTACACTTTGATGCGTTTGTGTTTGTGTAATAGGGAGAAAGGCAGTTAATATCCCACGCCCTTGCTTTGAAGTGTCTCTTTGAATGCACCACATGTGTATCGTAAGGGTTTGTGGCACCTGACGTCGTTGGGGAACGTCAGCTTTCTTGGGCATCACAGAAACGATGCTGGCTTCCTCTCCCTTTTTTATCATTGAAATGAAGGCATCAAACAGGAACTGTAACACAACACAAGGACAGCTAAGTTTCACCGGAATTACACACTGTCAACAGTTTGGTTCCAATTAATCAAACCCGCACAGCACTGATCTCTTACTGCCTTGGCGATCGACTGCTGTGCAGAGAATACATTGATGTCCACGTCATTAAAGAGAAACCGGAGTTTATGATTGGCTGTCTTTAAACAGAGGCCTGTCAGAGCTACCTCAGTGTCAGTGGGTCCCCCTTTAGCTTCGGGGTGGAACTGCGCTGTGAAGATGGGCTTGGTGTTGTGCATGATTCCCTAAGAGCAAGAAGACACACATAGTGAGAAAGATCCTTCTAGCACACCAACATAAACACACAATACCTGTGATAGATAGGACTGTTGAGTCAGCACACTTCAGGCTTTTACGACAATCAAACACACAGGAACCAAACGGTCTGGAAACACATGGGACCACTTACAACAACTTTGGCAGGGATTTAACTTTCTGAATTGACCTGGCTTGGATTAGCGTAACAGGTTAACATCCTTGGTAAGATCACTGCAAATGGCCAGTATCGGGAAGACGTGTGTGTGAAAGTCAGATGAGCATGTTGATAATTTTTTTTCCCAGTTGTAAGTAATTGTGTCTTTCCATCGTCCAATGAAGAGAGAGTCTTTATGGTGATGTCATAGTGAAGGGGTTTGGTGTCGTGCGGTCATGCTAACCTCGTTGGTGCCGTCGTTGGCGTTGACAAACAGCGGGCTCCAGCCAGGGGGCAGGGACTCACTGTCGATGCCGTAGCCGTGGTTCTGCGCCGTGATGAAGGCCTGACCTGTCATCAAGTTCACCACCGGCTGGTTCTGACCCCTGTGGGGTCAAGCAGGAGAGGTTATTGTGAAGGAAGACACTGCCATTGGATGATTATACTGATTATGATAGGTTACTGTCCCATAGATTAATTTAATACAGGATTCTATAGAACATGGCGTCAGGATGATAAGAGTTATGGCCTCTGAAGGTCAGCATTTCATTACCAGATGTTGCAAGACTATCCTACATGACTCTTTACCTCAAAAGTCCAATAAATCAACAGTGGCACAAATGACGTATCAGACATTTCACACACATGTATGTTCACCTTTCAAGATGTTAAGATATCAAAAATAATTGTAGCAGCAGAGCTGGTTTTTTGGTAGTCCTAAACTATATTTTATATTTTATTAATTAAGTTAATCTAATCTGAAATTTACATTTTCCACCTACATTAGAAAATGTAGTCTAAATATACGTTTAAAGATTAAATTAAAACGTTTTAAAATTATTTCTCTCAGCGTGCACACTGTAATTTGTACTGTGCAGTGTTTCATTTGACTAGTGTGAGTGCTTATGGAAAGTCAGGTGCCTCAGGACACAATATGTATCCCGATGCTGAATAATAAAAGAGCTGCATGATATACAGAAATCAATACTTTTTCCACATCTATCTTCACACTTCAGCGCGTCTCACAGCTCATAGTTTGAGAAACGCTGATTGGTATCTGGTGTGAGTTATAACTGGAGACCCGTTGCCTGCGTACCTGTTTCCCATGGGCAGTTTATATGACTGAGCCCCCGCAGCCAGAGCTGTGATCTGGTTCCCCATGCAAATGCCGAAAACAGGCTGTGGCCTGTCACTCTCCAGCACCTGAGAACACAGGGTATTTATTTACACGTCCTACTAGGATATTTTAAATTCATCATAGGTAAAAGCGTACTCTCATCAATAGGACATGTGTGTCCATTTGTTGATCCCTTGCATACACAGCAGAAAAGTAAGTTCACATTACTACTATGCACTTTTCCATGCAGTTTCATGGTCATTATATCTCCCCTGCCAGGTAAGTATTTAAAAATCCAGTTTGAACCCCAGAATGGGATTCTCTGGGTTAACCTTAGTCCACAGCTAGAAAAGCATCACCCTAGAGCAGTGTTTCTTAAACTATGAGTCGGGACCCAAAATGGGCCATGGGACTGTATGAGGTGGGGCCCAGAAGGAGTCTGGAGTCCACTAGGCTAGGATGTGTATTTATTGGGTCCCTGAAAGGTACCAAATCTAATTTGGGTCCCATTTTAAGAGTTTCAGTTTAGGAACCAGTGCCCTGCAGTAAGAGGACTTTACTCTTCTATCCTGCCTGTTTTTCCATACAAAGATACAGCTGTGGCCCCTGAAAAGCTCTCTGTGGCCCCTGCATTGTACCTTGCGGACGTTTTGGATGAGGGTCCCAGCCATCGCTGGGTCTCCGGGACCGTTGGAGATGAACAGGCCATCGTACTCCAGGCTCATAAGGTCCTGGTTCCAGGGCACCAGATGAACCTCGGCTCCCCGCTGCACAAACAAGCCAGAGACACCCCCTGTCACTCGCCACGGCAACAGCCCACCCCAACACTCACCTAGGAACACTGAGGCCAACCGTGGACTAAACCTAAACTATGTTGCACAGAAGGGCTGAAGCTGATCCCAGGTCAGCAGTACGGTATGGTACATTAAATGATCTACATTTTTCTGCAAAAGACATGATAAGAAGGCCGAGAGCAACAGCGGTGCAAGAATCCATTTCACACCATAAGGCTATGGGTTCTAACCCCGGTTCAAATATAAAACTGTATAAATACATATATAAACGCATGTATAGAAATTTCAGCTATTTAAAGCATATACCTATGTTACAGCTACATATACATATTACAAATACATATATATAACAGCTTGCATAAAGTGTAACTTGCTTATCAGCATTACAAAGGCTACAATGCCAGCGATTTTGGGAGATGGTGGCTCTCTCACCTTCACCAGCAGCCGGATAATGTTGTGCTTGATTCCACAGTCAACAGCCACCACTTTGATGGGGTTACCTTTCCCGAACACCACCGTCTCCTTAAATAACACGGGAACGGAACAGCAAGCAACAGAACAACACATATCAGTCAGTTTCACTGTTCCTTAAGAGGATTTCACAGTGGTGTACGGTGTAGGTTAGAGCAGAGAACCGTGTGGATCTGAGGTCCGGGAGATAACATCCTGAGCGGGATTCTCTGGGTCCCATTCACAGGTGGAAAGTCCAGGGGTCAGAAAGTAAAAGTCCTGCCGTGTGTTTCATCCAACCACCCATGAACTCAGCCAGCTGATTTCACTAATTAGTTCTACCTCCTGGCTGAAGAATTGTGCTCATTATAAAATCCAGGTAATTGGAACAAAATACTGGGGAGGACTTTCACTTTTTCAACCTGGATTTTACACCTCGTCTCGTTATTTCAGTCAATGTTAGCCTGGTAAAATGAGTCACAATGCATGTAAAGGGAAGAGCTTTAGCCATTTTAAGTGATAAAGCCAAATCAAAATACGTGCTTTCTCTGTGCTGATCTTATCAATTTATTTGTATAAATTATTTTTATTTTTTTACTACTTACTTATTTTTAATATCTTCCAAGTAGTGTACAACTAACGTATAGCAGTTGGGAGGAGGGGCATGGGTAAAGCAAGACAAAATAAAAATAAAACATTACACTACACTACAAAGTGCACAGTACCGGAACAACTTACCCTGTGAAACTCCACCCTCACCCTCACCCTCCCCAAAACTAAAACATAATGAAAATAATAAAAACAGAACTGGTTTTAACATAATAACAGAACAGAACATAAATACCTGCATTAATAATACAATATTGGTCAGAAAGGACTGAACAAAGCTACGGACAAAGGCCGCCCGTGGAGCCAGACTGGTCTCACCTTTGTGGACGCCTCGGCCACTAGATTCCGCTGATTGGGATCAGAAATCTCCACTGGTTGTCCGTCAAACTCGATTTTCCCTAAAACTGTGCCCTGTAGATTGAAGGATTTCACAAGGTAATTTCCAACAGCATTACACATACAGTATTTCTAAGTAGGCTGTATGTATCTGTCTTTTATAATTTCATGCATCAGCATAATGAAAGCGTGCTGGGGGGGGTTGTTATAACTTATAACAGTAATGCACTTCTATAAGAGTAATGCACTTCTATAACAGTAATGAACTTCTATAACAGAAATATATTTCTATAAAGATCCCCACTTGTCTGAACCCAAATGTTGTTGGACTGTTAATTGTCATTTACAGTGAAAATTGT